>CM059788.1:34021908-34169408 GCA_030435695.1 Brachymystax lenok tsinlingensis
ACTCGGCTGCTCGTCAGCAATACAGCTGCACCAGGCTGCCAGTCATAAGAAGTGGATGAGAACAAACCTAGGCTACTGTAGAAACTAGCTATATGGTGGTATTCAAGCTGAGGTTAATCAATAAATCCATACTGTATTTTGATTAGCTAGGTAGCTAGCTAGCTAATGTTAACTAATGTTAGCTTGCTTGTCCAAAGTTCAGCAGCTAGCCTCTGTAGCTAGCTAATACCAGTTAGCTGACAGTTAGCTAGCTAACGAAAAGGTAAAACTAAGTTAGCTAGCTATATTTGGTTATAGAATGTTTTTACACAAATTACTTCAGCCATTAGCTAGCTAGCTAGAGCCGGACAACAGCAGCTGACCTCGACCCAGAAGCTAGCTAATGTTAGCTCACATCCGAATGCCAGTCCAACATTTTTCAACAAAACATAGCTAGCGAGGTACATCAATTCAAAACTAGCTACCGGCTGTTCTGGTTTTCAGGGATACAGCTATTTTCAACCTAGCTTCCTCTTCAGCTGAAAACCAGATGTGGGAACTCTGCTCAAAGGTTTCTCTTATGCTTGCTATGTTAGGTTAGTTCAAAACTAACACCAAACTTTGGGCAAATTGTCACGCTGTTATCTTACAATGCATGGAATGGGATTTTGCAAAATTAGCTAGTTACTCCATGGTCCAAGCTACGGTAAGAGCTAACCACATTTCAGGGTCAGACAGGACACAACTCAAACTGTAGCTGAGAAAACAAATTGCTTGCAAACATTACATATAAACAGTGCCTTGGTAGTCCACTGACTGCAGTGTACAAATGCATGCTTGATAGCATCAGGGAAAAAAACTTCCAAAATACATGATTTACCTGTCTTCTTAGCATTTTAATCAAAATGTTTGCTGATCAACAGTGCCAAACCAACAACTCTGCCATTTAACCATCTTGATTGTATTTACAACTCCGATCTGGATGCTGGACTAGCCCGTGTGTTGGATATTTGTCACCAACTCTGTCGTGCACGGCCATTCCGTTGGCGCGGCTCTAGGGGTGAGGGAGGGAGCTAATGCCCCCCTTAACCCGGATTATATAAATGTATAGGATGCATAACTCAAAAGTCAATGACTTAAAATAATTTTTCTTTTCGTTTTCTTTCAATGGGAATTGAGACATATTTTACAACGTAAGACTGTCACAATCAATTGAGCTATTCGCCTTCTGAAAATTTCAGACAATTACTTTTCACTATCCATTGTAAATTCTACGCATACTTTAATAGTTAGTCCAAAACTGATTTTAGTTATTAGAGGGCAACAGCCAGCAAACCAGGGTTTAACCAGCAACCCTTGCAGTTATGCAAGCACACCACCTGTGCCATTAAGGCTCAGATCTTTTGACGGAGGCTGAATTAAAGTTTACAATAGCACTGCCGCTGAAAGATCTTTGGTTACAAAAACATTTCTCTAGCTTTGCATGTGGAAATGTTGTATAATGCATCTTTAACATAAAATCCCCTTTCCAGTGTAAAAAACATAATGAAGGAAATTCACATGAGCACCACCATGCCTACTCCATCCATGTTCTACCAAGGTTTTTCAGCGCACATCTTTGACCTACTAAAGAAGCCATGTTGGTCTACGTACTTCAAACAATGTGTATGCAGGTTGCTTAGGATTCAAACCTCCTTTGTAGAGCGTTTCCTTAATTTTTTGGCTTCTGACCAATGCATACTTCTCACTTAAAACATAATGTATTTTTTGATTTTGTATGCTGTATGCTGTAAACAAACACATGCCCCAAGTGACTGGGTGTGTGTTGTACAACTGACTAATAATGGTGACTTTGACTTTGACTTTGGTGTCCCAGTTGTGGTGTGTTGGGGGTAATGATCACTTTCCCTCCTATGGCTTTTACCCAGCTGAATAACAGGTGACACCTGTTTATCAGGTCTCACCACAAACACACACACACACACGCACACATACATACACACACCCTCCCATACTCCTAATTTTGCCCCCCAACTTCGACCTAAGGGAACGCTCAGCCGGACACATGGCAGAGGGTTGTGCGTGTGTTTTTCTCCCTGCCTCCCCCAGGCCTCTCCCTCTCTCACCCCAGTCCCAGACATAGACAGTATTCCCTAAAGGGCCCATTGTAGGCTTCTTAGTTATTCTACCTGTTCAGCTGTGTAAAAACACAGGGATTAGGCACTGAACTAATGTTAACTGAGGCTAACAAGACCTCATTCCCTCCCATCATCTCTACTTCCTCTCCTCCTTTTCCCTCTCACTCATTTTACTCTCCCTTTCACTCCTTTTCCCAGGTCCAGAACAAATTCAAGGAAGCGTACATATAGTATTAACCAGAGCAATGAGTGCATGGAACTCCCATCTTATATAGAGCAAGTGAACAGCAAAGCTGGTTTCAAAATAATAAACAAATAAAGCAACACCTCACGGCATAATGCCTCTCCCCCATGTGACCTACTTGTTGTGTGTATGTACTGACATGTATGTGGAAATAATAGATGCACACACACACACACACACACACACACACACTACATGTTAATGTTTTTAAATGTATGTAAATTGTAAAGTCTTTGGTCTGTAATGTCTTTTTCGTTGTGTGTCGGACCCCAGTAAGACTAGCTGTCACCATTGGCGTAGGCTAATGTAGATCTTTAAAAATCTAATCAAATTCCCTAGTAGCCTTATTCCTTTTCCCCTGTCTCACTGGTAGCCAGTTTTCTTTCTTTCTCCCCATCTATAGCAGGTGCTTGTCCTATCCCTCCCTCCATCTCTAGTTGGTGTCAAGATGTAAAAGAGGTTGATCACAGCTCTTGGATCTGATCCCAAACCAATTATAATCAGAATGTCTTTCAGATGTACTGGGCCCTGCTTAGGATGGAAAAGATGGAGAGGCTTTCTTTTCTAGAAAACGTCCCTTCATAAATCTTCATAATGAGAAGAGATGATAGGAGAGAGGGGGAGGAGAGGGGGAATGAAGAGACGGTGAGTGAAGAGAGAAGAGGAAACGATGGTTTGAAGGAAAAGACCAGAGGAAATGAAAGAAAAAAATCATAGAGGAGAGCAAAGAAGAAGGGAGAAGAGGAGCAAAGAAAGAAATTATTTATGTGGTGTTTTAGTACCTGATGATGTGAAAATGGATTTTACTCTTTTATGTATTGGGCAAAAACATTCATGCTGTATTTAAGTGAGCGTTAAATGTAATGGTGTTTCGTGTGAATTGGCTTGTTAAATGAGCTGTTTTCCTACTGAAGTTTTACAGAGCGGAGAAAAGCTAATATTAACCCCTCTGCCCCGAATCCCGACCCAACCTCTCACAAAGAGTGGCACTTTTTAAACAGAGCAAGTTTAACACTTCCTCACAGCTGGGCTGATCAATCGATTGCTGGATTGATCGGTTCTGCAGGGTGTGTGTGTGTGTGTGTATGTTTGGTACCCCATGGAGGTTTAGGCAGAGGCAGTTAATGGCCAGAAGGGTTGATAGAAGAGTTAAGGGAGCAGTGGGGCGCTGTCGCCCCACCTACGACAACATCCAGAAAAATGCAGAGCGCCAAATTCAAATTACAAAAATAGTAATATTAAACATTCATGAAGATACAAGTGTTGCACACTCTTCAAAAGCTTAGAATCTTGGTAATCTCACAGCGTTGTCAGATTTCAAAAAGGCTTCACGGTGAAAGCATAGCATTTAATTGTCTGAGGACAGTGCCCCGCACACATATTTAATTAGCATAATAACATAACCAGCACAGGGTGTCACAAAACTCAGAAATAGCGATAAAATAAATCGCTTTGAAGAGCTTCATCTGATGGCAATCCCAAGGATCCCAGCTACACAATAAATGCTCCTTTTGTTTGATAAAGTCCCTCTTTATATCCATAAAGCTCCGTTTGGTTGGAGCGTTTTGTTCAGTAATCCACCTGCTCAAAGGCGTTCATCCATGCAGACAAACAATATCCCAAAAGTACCGGTAAGGTTTGTCGAAACAAGTCAAACAGCGTTTCTAATCAATACTCAGATACCCTAATATGAATATGAACAATAATATTTCAGACGGAATATAGCCTTTTGAATAGAAAATAAAAATAGCTAACAGCGCGCTCACTGTCACGCGCGTAAACCATAACAGGACACTTCACGAGACCTCAGGAAGAACAGCTCTTACTCCTTGGTTTTTCAAGATAAACGCATGAAACCTTGTCTAAAGACTGTTGACATCTAGTGGTAACCATAGGTACTGCAATCTGGGAGCCTGATCCCCCTCCATTCTATAGCATGTCAATGGGAAAAGTGTCACTTCACAGAATCACATTTTCCGGGTTGGATTTTTCTCTGGTTTTTGCCTGCCAAATCAGTTCTGTTGTACTCACAGACATTATTCTAACAGTTTTAGAATTTTCAGAGTGTTTCCTATCCAATACTACTAATTATGTGCATATCCTAGTTTCTGGGTAACAGGCATTTTACTTTGGGCACGCCAGACTCTCCAAACCACTCCCTAACAGGTTTTAAAAAGGTGGTATGTAGAAATACATGGTAATGCATGGACCTCTAATTAAAGGGGATGACTAGAGACACACACACACACACAAGCACAAGCACACACACTTAAGAACAAACTCAGGCTACTTCACACACCAAGAAAAGGCCCAGAGGGGGAATCAGAGAAAGGGAGAGCGAGAGAAGGGGGAAGGAGAGCGAGAGAAGGAGGAGAGAGAGAGCGAAGGACTACTACTCTCACAGCCCCAGGCTCCTGCATACAGAGATCAGAGAGAGAGGGGGAAAGGGGGAAGGAGAAGGGGGAGAAAAATATGAGAATATTCCTAGACTTTCAATATGCTCTCAGCTGTTCAATGTGTATCATGGGAGTTTCTTACACTGAAAGTAAAAGTTGGTGCACACACACTCACAACACAAAACACACAAGACACACACACAAGACACACAATTCTCACGCACACACAACACACACAATACACACAACTCTCACACACACAACACACACCCGCACAAGCACACACACACACACAAACCATGATGTCATTAACCGGTTGGTGTGTTTTGTTCCTCAGACACTGTGGATACATCAAAGCCAAGCAGGACCCTGACGAAGAGAAGCTGCAGTTTCAACATGGAAGAGGTATACAGTACACACACACACACACACAAGCACACACACAAAACACACTCTCAAATATACAGTAGAGGAAGGATATCTCTTTCAGAGGCAGCCAAAGAAGCATTTCTGCAGAGTCGTGTGAAACCTTCCATAATGGGTTGTTTATGATATTTTTATGAGGAACTGTTTGTTTGCTGAATGCCCTGCATGTTTACTTTGCCAAGCATCACATATATACACACACACACACAAAGATTACACTCTTTCGATGCGTCACGTTATTGTTACATTTACATGAACAGAAAGTGATTCAGACGATTGCAATCCATCATACAGGAAGATACCTTTTTCTCTGTACGTGGGAAAATCAGGATAAATATACTCCACCTCAGCTCTAACATTCAAAACATTTGTTAGACCACACAGAAGCAGTTTAGATTCTCAGAGAATCACTGTCACCGTCATAAGATGCTCAAGTTTACTTCAACTCAAACAACTAAATAACTTGTACAAATTGTAGAGTTGCTTCTCAGAAAATGAATGTATTTTTCTGAGAAGCAACTGTACAAGTGAGGAGAATTGATATTCATTCTCTCCAGTGTTGCAGTGAGTAGTAAACAAAAACAATTCTGAGAGGCAATGTAGTGTGATATTGAACTCTCAAGGATTCAGCATCCATTTCTGTACCTTTAAATTATGTTGGAGTTTAACACATTTGTGTGTTGTACTGCTTTCTTTGTGTGTCATACCGCTTTCTACAGGAAAGTTATTGAGATCTACCTCTTTGTTTTTGTCTCTGACTCTGTCTCTCTTTTTTGTCTCCAGTCAAACTTCCTGGCAGTAAGATATATATCCATCCACACACCTATGAGGATCCTAACCAGGCGGTCAGAGACTTTGCCAAAGAGATTGATGCTTCCAGCATCAGCATAGAGAGAGTCATCGGAGCGGGTGAGTGATCCCTGAGTGGCCCTTTAGCTAGATCCTTGTGGGACCCCAATGGTGCAGTCAAGAGCAGTCTGATTGTTACTCAATCACGCAGACACTTTGAATGGACATTTTACATTCAATGTCTATGTGTAATGTAGGAGAGTTTGCGGAGGTGAATGTGATTACTAATGCTGTATACGCTGAGTATACCAAACATTAGAAACACCTTCTTAATATTGATTTGCACCCCCCTCCTTTTGCCCTCAGAACAGCCTCAATTTGTCGGGGCATGGACTCTACAAGGTATCGAAAGCGTTCCACAGGGATGCCTGCCCATGTTGACTCCAATGCTTCCCACAGTTGTGTCAAGTTGTCTGGATGTGCTTTGGGTGGTGGACCATTCTTGATACACACAGGAAACTGTTGAGTGTGAAAAACCTAGCAGCGTTTCAGTTCTTGACACAAAATGGTGCGCCTGGCACCTACTACTATACCCCGTTCAAAGGCACTTAAATATTTATTCTGAATGGCACACATACTCAATCCATGTCTCAATTTTCTCAAGGCTTAAAAATCCTTATTTAACCTGTCACCTCCCCTTCATCTACACAGATTGATGTGGATTTAACAAGTGACATCAATAAGGGATCATAGCTTTTTCACCTGGATTCACCTGGTCAGTCTATGTCATGGAAAGAGCAGGTGTCCTTAATGTTTTGTACACTCAGTGTATGTGTGTGTTCTAAATGAGTTTGGGGAGCTGTGTAGTTATTGATATTTTGTGTATCTGTGTGTGTTGTAGGTGAGTTTGGGGAGCTGTGTAGTTATTGATATTGTGTGTATCTGTGTGTGTTGTAGGTGAGTTTGGGGAGGTGTGTAGTTATTGAAATTGTGTGTATCTGTGTGTGTTGTAGGTGAGTTTGGGGAGGTGTGTAGTTATTGGTATTGTGTGTATATGTGTGTGTTGTAGGTGAGTTTGGGGAGGTGTGTAGTTATTGATATTGTGTGTATCTGTGTGTGTTGTAGGTGAGTTTGGGGAGGTGTGTAGTTATTGATATTGTGTGTATCTGTGTGTGTTGTAGGTGAGGTGGGGAGGTGTGTAGTTATTGATATTGTGTGTATCTGTGTGTGTTGTAGGTGAGTTTGGGGAGGTGTGCAGTTATTGATATTGTGTGTATCTGTGTGCGTTGTAGGTGAGGTGGGGAGGTGTGTAGTTATTGATATTGTGTGTATCTGTGTATGTTGTAGGTGAGTTTGGGGAGGTGTGTAGTTATTGATATTGTGTGTATATGTGTGCGTTGTAGGTGAGGTGGGGAGGTGTGTAGTTATTGATATTGTGTGTATCTGTGTGTGTTGTAGGTGAGTTTGGGGAGGTGTGTAGTTATTGATATTGTGTGTATCTGTGTATGTTGTAGGTGAGTTTGGGGAGGTGTGTAGTTATTGATATTGTGTGTATCTGTGTGTGTTGTAGGTGAGTTTGGGGAGGTGTGTAGTTATTGATATTGTGTGTATCTGTGTGTGTTGTAGGTGAGTTTGGGGAGGTGTGTAGTTATTGATATTGTGTTTATCTGTGTGTGTTGTAGGTGAGTTTGGGGAGGTGTGTAGTTATTGATTCTGTGTGTGTTGTAGGTGAGTTTGGGGAGGTGTTTAGTTATTGATTCTGTGTGTGTTGTAGGTGAGTTTGGGGAGGTGTGTAGTTATTGATATTGTGTGTATCTGTGTGTGTTGTAGGTGAGTTTGGGGAGGTGTGTAGTTATTGATTCTGTGTGTGTTGTAGGTGAGTTTGGGGAGGTGTGTAGTTATTGATTCTGTGTGTGTTGTAGGTGAGTTTGGGGAGGTGTGTAGTTATTGATATTGTGTGTATCTGTGTGTGTTGTAGGTGAGTTTGGGGAGGTGTGTAGTTATTGATATTGTGTGTATCTGTGTGTGTTGTAGGTGAGTTTGGGGAGGTGTGTAGTTATTGATATTGTGTGTATCTGTGTGTGTTGTAGGTGAGTTTGGGGAAGTGTGTAGTGGCTGTCTGCGACTCCAGGGGAAGAGAGAGATATATGTGGCCATAAAGAGTCTGAAGGCAGGATACGCTGACAAACAGAGGCGGGACTTCCTCTCAGAGGCCAGCATCATGGGACAGTTCGACCACCCAAACATCATCAGACTGGAGGGTGTGGTCACAAGATGTGAGTGATTGACAGCTACTTTGACTAATCTAAGCAGAGATTGTCCATCGCCATACAGTATTTCACCTATCCCTTTAGAAATGGCTATTGTTTGTTTTGGATCATGTATTGTGTGTGCATGTATGTGTGTAACGTACCTATGTGTAAAAGAGACAGCTGTGCTCTTAATGATAATCAGACCTGACCCTCGACCAAGTAGAGGCTCCAGTTACCATGGCAGCCCATGCTGTTGATGTGTCTGTTTGTGTGTGCGTATACGTGTAGGTACAAGGGGCACATGTTTACTTGTGCTTGTTATTACATTAGAGAAGGAGTGTTTGGATGTGATAGGTGATTTAGAAAACATAGAGAGACACAGAACACACAGAGACACAGACACAGGGTTGAACAACTCTCATAACAGATCTCTCTGCCTCTCTCTCTTCCTCTCTCTCTGCCTCTATTTCTCTCTCAAAACATGCTTGTATCATTTCCAAATACTCAGAACAGTATTTATTTACAATGCATCAGTTACTTGGCTTAATGGTGTACCCCAGTCTCCCCCATGTCTCCCCCATGTCTCCAACCCAGTCTCCCCCCAGTCTCCCCCATGTCTCCAACCCAGTCTCCCCCATGTTTTCAACCCAGTCTCCCCGTCTTCCCAATGTCCTACCCCAGTCTCCCTGTCTCCCCCATGTCTCCACCCCCATGTCTCGCCCCATCTCCCCATGGCCTCCGATGCCCCCCTCCAGGTCTCCCCAATTCTAACATTTGTAAACCATTAATGAAAAATAAAACATTAATGTATCTTGATTAGATAAGTATTCAAATTATTCAAACTCTTTCAAATTGGTTGTTGATAATTTCTAGACAACCATTTTCAGGTCTTGCCATGTTTTTTACCCATCTACTGGACCAATAGGTACCCTTCTTTGCAAGGCATTGGAAAACCTTGCTGGTCTTTGTGGTTAAATGTTTGAAATTCACATCTGTGTTTGAAGGGACCTTACAGATAATTGCTTGTGTGGGGTACAGAGATGAGGTAATCTTAAAAAAATTATGTTAAACAGCCCATGCAACTTATTATGTGGCTTGTTAAGTACATTTTTACTCCTGAACTTATTTAGGATAGGCATAACAAAGGGGTTGAATACTTATTGACTGAAGACATTTAAGCTTTTCATGTTTTATTTTTTTGTAAAAATGTTGAAAAGCATAATTCCACTTTCACATGATGGGGTATTGTGTGAATTTAATGTTTTAATGTTCAGGCTGTAACACAACAAAATGTAAAGAACTCAAGGGGTGTGAATAGTTTCTGAAGGCACTGTAGGTCGCACAACAAAAGAACGATTGCATATGCATAACCCCATCATGAATATTAATAATTCACTGAGTTAATTGGATGTGTTTTTATCTTCATGAATATTCAGTAACGTGCATATGAAAGCTGAAAATCACTCTGCATTTCTTATTCATTTTTATTTCATATCTCTCTCTCTCTAATTAGAGATGATAATTTTGACCTTTGCTTGGCTGGGTTGGAGTGGTTTGTAGAACTATTAGCAGAATAAATCAGATTTGCTTTTCATTCCACAGGCACAGGTTGGTAATTGCTGCTCTTTTCTTAGAAGTAGCATGTTAATGCACTTTGAAACATAAACCAAGCACACACACAGACACACGCACACACAGACACAGCCACAAACACACATGCACACACAGACACAAATACACAGATACACAGACACACACTCACGCACACACAGACACGTAGACACACACAGACACACAGAAAAACACAGACACACACACACGCAGACACACAGACACACACACAGACACACACAGACACACACACACACAGACACACACTCACAGACACACACCCACAGACACACACACAGAGACAGACACGCACACACAGACACTCACACACAGACACACACACACAGACACACACACACACAGATGCACACACACACAGACGCACACACACACACAGACCACACACACACAGACACACAGACACACATATAGACACACAGACACACATACACACAGACACACAAACACGCACACACAGACAGACACAGACAGACACACACAGACACACACACACATCCAGACACACACACACAAACTCATACACACAGACACGCACACACAGGGTCGGAGAGACACAGACACGCACACACAGACAAACACACACACACATAACTTTCTCACTCATCATTATTCATGATTCATTCAGGATTATCCATAGACATGGTGGCATGCACATGAATGTAGAATTTTTTTAAAACATATTATTTTCTTATTTACAATAAAAGTGACTCGAAAATGACACAATAGGTTATATGCCAATCATTTCTATTGGGAACAAAATAATCTGAAACACAACAATAACAAAGAGCAAGTGCATCCAACAAATGTGTAGTCACTAGCTTGATGTAGTCATTGTGTGCTATTAATATGGAACCAAATACAACCATTTTGACAACTTTAATACACATATAAATGAATTTGCCTTAATACTTTTGGTCCCCTAAAAGGGGGGGACTATATACAAAAAGTTTAGTAATTTCTAAACGGTTAACCCGATATGGATGACAATACACTCAAATTAAAGCTGTAGTCATTGTCATTGTAACATTTCAAATCCAAAGGGATGGAGCACAGAGCCAAAACAACAGAAATGTGTCGCTGTCCAAATACTTTTGGAGCTCACTGTATGTGAGTTTGTGTGTGTGTGTGTGTATGTGTCCCTGTGTGTAGATGTGTATGTGTGACTCTCCCTGTATGCAGTGATGCCAACTTAGCAATTTTGTTGCTAGATTTACTAACTTTTAAAAATGTATTTGGAACTTTTAGCAACTTTTGAAAAGTGACTCAAATGCTAAAATGCTTGCATTTTCCCTCTAAATGACACAAAACCGATTTTCTCTGTCACACACTCAGTCACAACACACGTGCCTGGCTGCAAAAGTGCACTGTGAGTGACGTCAGCAGCAGCAAGCCAGCAGCAATTTCAGCAAATTGCAAATCATTGTTGGATGACTGCGGCAGCAGTAGTATGCGTTTGACGAGACAAACCCAATGAACATCGTTGGTTACGAATGTTTGATCTTGAACAGAACTTACATCAATCAACATTACTCAATCAAAATTGTACTGCCAGAAGTACAGAAAATAGTGGGGAGTCTGTACCTGAATTTAAAGGGTGGCTGAAGCCAGTAATTGGGGAGGATTGTCGGGCATACTGTGCATACTGAAAATCAGATACAGTGAGGGAAAAAAGTATTTGATTCCCTGCTGATTTTGTACATTTGCCCACTTGAGTTGATGCCAAAGAGCTCCATTTTGGTCTTATCTGACTACAACACTTTCCCCCCAGTTGTCCTCTGAATCATTCAGATGTTCATTGGCAAACTTCAGACGGGCATGTACAGTGGGGCAAAAAAGTATTTAGTCAGCCACCAATTGTGCAAGTTCTCTCACTTAAAAAGATGAGAGAGGCCTGTAATTTTCATCATAGGTATACTTCAACTATGACAGACAAAATGAGGAAAGAAAATCCAGAAAATCACATTGTAGGATTTTTAATGAATTTATTTGCAAATTATGGTGGAAAATAAGTATTTGGTCACATACAAACAAGCAAGATTTCTGTCTCTCACAGACCTGTAACTTCTTCTTTAAGAGGCTCCTCTGTCCTCCACTCGTTACCTGTATTAATGGCACCTGTTTGAACTTGTTATCAGTATAAAAGACACCTGTCCACAACTTCAAACAGTCACACTCCAAACTCCACTATGGCCAAGACCAAAGAGCTGTCAAAGGACACCAGAAACAAAATTGTAGACCTGCACCAGGTTGGGAAGACTGATTCTGCAATAGGTAATCAGCTTGGTTTGAAGAAATCAACTGTGGGAGCAATTATTAGGAAATGGAAGACATACAAGACCACTGATAATCTTCCTCGATCTGGGGCTCCACGCAAGATCTCACCCCGTGGGGTCAAAATGATCACAAGAATGGTGAGCAAAAATCCCAGAACCACACGGGGGGACCTAGTGAATGACCTGCAGAGAGCTGGGACCAAAGTAACAAAGCCTACCATCAGCAAGGGCATTGAAGATGAAACTTGGCTGGGTCTTTCAGCATGACAATGATCCCAAACACACCGCCCGGGCAACGAAGGAGTGGCTTCGTAAGAAGCATTTCAAGGTCCTGGAGTGGCCTAGCCAGTCTCCAGATCTCAACCCATAGAAAATCTTTGGAGGGAGTTGAAAGTCTGTGTTGCCCAGCGACAGCCCCAAAACATCACTGCTCTAGAGGAGATCTGCATGGAGGAATGGGCCAAAATACCAGCAACAGTGTGTGAAAACCTTGTGAAGACTTACAGAAAACGTTTGATCTCTGTCATTGCCAACAAAGGGTATATAACAAAGTATTGAGATAAACTTTTGTTATTGACCAAATACTTATTTTCCACCATAATTTGCAAATAAATAAATTAAAAATCCTACAATGTGATTTTCTGGATTTCTTTTTCTCATTTCGTCTGTCATAGTTTAAGTGTACCTATGATGAAAATTACAGGCCTCTCTCATCTTTTTAAGTTGGAGAACTTACACAATTGGTGGCTGACTAAATACTTTTTTGCCTCACTGTATATGTGCTTTCTTGAGCAGGGGGACCTTGCGGCAGCTGCAGGATTTCAGTCCTTCACGGCGTAGTGTGTTACCAATTGTTTTCTTGGTGACTATGGTCCCAGCTGCCTTGAGATCATTGACAAGATCCTCCCGTGTAGTTCTGGGCTGATTCCTCACCGTTCTCATGATCATTGCAACTCCACGAGGTGAGATTTGCATGGAGCCACAGGTCAAGGGAGATTGACAGTTCTTTTGTGTTTCTTCCATTTGCAAATAATCGCACCAACTGTTGTCACCTTCTCACCAAGCCCTCTCCTGTACTCCCTGTTTACCCATGACTGCGTGGCCAAACACGCATCCAACTCAATCATCAAGTTTGCTGACGACACTACAGTGGTAGGCTTGATTACCAACAACGACGACACGGCCTACAGGGAGGAGGTGAGGGCCCTCGGAGTGTGGTGTCAGGAAAATAACCTCTCACTCAATGTCAACAAAACAAAGGAGATGATCGTGGACTTCAGGAAACAGGAGAGGGAGCACCCCCCCCTATCCACATCGAGGGGACAGTAGTGGAGAAGGTGGAAAGTTTTAAGTTCCTCGGCCTACACATCACGGACAAACTGAATTGGTCCACCCACACAGACAGCATGGTGAAGAAGGCGCAACAGCGCCTCTTCAACCTCAGGAGGCTGAAGAAATTCGGCTTGTCACCAAAATCACTCACAAACTTCTACAGATGCACAATCGAGAGCATCCTGTCGGGCTGTATCACCGCCTGGTACGGCAACTGCTCCGCCCACAACCGTAAGGCTCTCCAGAGGGTAGTGAGGACTGCACAATGCATCACCGGGGGTAAACTACCTGCCCTTCAGGACACCTACACCACCCGATGTCACAGGAAGGCCAAAAAAGATCATCAAGGACAACAACCACCCGAGCCACTGCCTGTTCACCCCGCTATCATCCAGAAGGCGAGGTCAGTACAGGTGCATCAAAGCTGGGACCGAGAGACTGAAAAACAGCTTCTACCTCAAGGCCATCAGACTGTTAAACAGCCATCACTAACATTGAGTGGCTGCTGCCAACATACTGACTTAAATCTCTAGCCACTTTAAACATAGGAATTGGATGTAACAATGTATCACTAGCCACTTTAAACAATTTTGTATATAATGTTTACGTATCCGACATACTCATATCAAATGTAAACACTGTACTCTAAACCATCTACTGAATCTTGCCTATGCCGTTCGGGCCATCCACCCAAATCTCTAGCCACTTTAATAATTATAATTGGATGAAATAATGTATCACTAGCCACTTTAAACAATGCCATTTATATAATGTTTACATATCCTACATTACTCATCTCATATATATATGTGTATATACTGTACTCCATACCATCTACTGCATCTTGCCTATGCCGGTCAGCCATCGCTCATCCATATATTTATATGTACATACTCGTATTCATTCCTTTACTCTTGTGTGTATAAGGTAGTCGTTGTGAATTTGTTAGATTACTTGTTAGATACTACTGCATGGTCGGAACTAGAAGCACAAGCATTTCGCTACACTCGCATTAACATCTGCTAACCATGTGTATGTGACAAATACAATTTGATTTGATTTGATTTGATGGTCTTGTAGCCCATTCCAGCCTTGTGTAGGTCTACAATCTTGTCCCTGACATCCTTGGAGAGCTCTTTGGTCTTGGCCATGGTGGAGAGTTTGGAATCTGATTGATTGATTGCTTCTGTGGACAGGTGTCTTTTATACAGGTAACAAACTGAGATTAGGAGCACTCCCTTTAGCTTCTTAGGGAGCGGCTGCATAGGTGATGGTTTTGGAGAGTCTGTCGTGCCCAAAGTAAAATGCATGCCACTCAGGCCCAGAAAATAGGATATGCACATAATTAGTACTATTGGATAGGAAACACTCTGAAACACTCTCTTAGTTTCTAAGAGTGTTAAAATAATGTATGTGAGTAAAACAGAATTGATATAGCAGGCGAAAACCCGAGGAAAATCCATCCGGATTTGCCGTTTTTTTTGTAAATGAGCATCTTCTCCATTGTGCCTATTGCATACAACTTTATGTAGGACTGAGACTGCAGTACCTATGGCTTCCACTAGATGTCAACAGTCTATATACAAAATCTGGGAATTATAGGAGTGACCAGAACAGATAGGAACAGGAAATTGTCAGGCGACCACTTTTGTAAACAAGGTTTGACGCGTGCAAGATTGTGAGTGCGCACCACTTTATTTTTCTTTCCTATCGTTCACGTTATCGTCCGGTTGAAATATTACAGCAAATATACCCAAAAGGATACCTAAGGATACATTAAAAATGATGTTTAATTTGTTTGTAGAAAGTCTATAGGTATAATTTGAACGATTCAATGGACGACTCAACGGTGGATTTTATGATCATAACGCGCCAACCAAACGGAAATTTATGGATATAATAAATGACTTTTTCTAACAAAAGAAGCATGGATTGTCTTCGTTGGACACTTGGGAAGCCCTCAGCAGAAGTTCATCAAAGGTAAGTGATTTTATATTAGCGATTTTATGCGTTTTGTGAGACCCGTGTTGGATTATGGATTTATGCTAATGCATAAATATTAGAGGTGCTACCCTCAAACAATCAAATGTTGTGCTTTCGACGTAAAGCCTTTTTGAAATCTGACAACGCTGTGATATTGCTAGCGCCCCACCACTCCGTAAGTAGTTAAGAGTGTGCTCCTAATCTCAGCTCGTTACCTGTATAAAAGACACCTGGGAGCCAGAAATCTTTCTGATTGAGAGGGGGTCAAATACATGTTTCCCTCATTAAAATGCAAATCTATTTATAACATTTTTCACATGCGTTTTTCTGGATTTTTTTTGTTGTTATTCTGTCTCTCGCTGTTCAAATAAACCTACCATTAATATTATAGACTGATCATTTCTTTGTCAGTGGGCAAACGTACAAAATCAGCAGGGGATCAAATACTTTTTTCCCTCTCTGTATGCTTGCAAAAATGTATGACATCAAAATACATTGTGCTACAATAAAGCATATAAATAAATCAAAACCGTACAACCCCGCCAACACAGTCTACATTACCACAGTTGGTTAAGAAAGTGGATAATTGCAAAGTTAAGAAATAGAATGTCACTGCACACTTTCAACTCCATACTCCTGGTGTGGTATGGACTGAAGCTGGCTGGTGATACCTGTTACCAGCATAAACTACCAAGTGAAGTTCTGCAGCAGTTTGGTACCGCAGCAGCATACAGCTTTAAGGCCACTCCATCCTCTACTGGGAAAGGGGGTACCTAGTAGGCTGTACAACTGAATGCCTTCAACTGAAGTTGTGTCTTCCACATTTAACCCAACCCCTCTGAATCAGAGAGGTGCAGGGGGCTGCCTTAATCGACATCCACGTCTTCAGCGCCCGGGGAACAGTGGGTTAACTGCCTTGTTCAGGGGCAGAACGACAGATTTGACCTTCTCAGGTCAGGGATTTGACCTTGCAACCTTTCGGTTACAAGTCCAACACTCTAACCACTAGGCTACCTGCCGCCCTGCCACTGGAACCGCCCTACTGCTGGTTCCAGCTCTGTGACAATGCAGTTAGACAGTGAAGATGAAGAGGATTTCCTTGCCAATCTATGATCCATCATATTTACAGTACATATGCAAGGAGTGGACTTTCTGGAACTGGCAGAGACACACAGCTGATGGTGGCAGTGTGTACTGCAGTGTGAGCGAGAACAGTGGCAATATCTGGAGGAAACCATTGAGCAGCTAGCCAGCCAAGCAGCACAACAACCTGGAGAGAGCATAATTATTTGAGTTAAGTTGCTTTTTCAATTAGATAGAGTATATATACCTTGTTAATAGCTTGTACCTATAATTGTTGATCAGTTAGTTGCATGTTAATTAACTACCAATACACTGCTTAAAACTATAATTGTTCATAACGTGTAGGTTTAAAAAGAAAATACATGAAATGTAATTGTTCAATAATGTGTCATGTGTAATTGTTCAGTAATTCAATGTGTTGTGTTTAAAAATAAAAATATCTGATCATATAAAATGTGTGATAAATGTAAACTAACAAATTTTTCGCTGAGATGGCCAGTCAATTTGAATAACGTTATTGTGTATTCTACATAATGACGCAGTTTTAAGTTATTACGTAAGAATGTCATCACGAAATGACATCACAACGGCATTTAGAAACTTTTAACAACAAATCGACCTGTCTCTAGCAACTTCCCCTGAAAATTTGTTGGTAACACTGCCTGTATGTACACGTGCGTGTGTTTTCTCATTATACCCCCTTAAAAACCCAAGAGCCTTCCATCCCGCTTTCCTGGTATTTTAATAAGAGCCTTCCATCCCGCTTTCCTGGTATTTTAATAAGAGCCTTCCATCCCGCTTTCCTGTTATTTTAATAAAGGCCTTCCATCCCGCTTTCCTGTTATTCTAATAAAGGCCTTCCATCCCGCTTTCCTGTTATTCTAATAAAGGCCTTCCATCCCGCTTTCCTGGTATTCTAATAAGAGCCTTCCATCCCGCTGTCCTGGTATTCTAATAAGAGCCTTCTATCCTGCTGTCCTGGTATTATAATAATGGCCTTCCATCCCGCTTTTCTTGTATTTTAGTAAGAGCCTTCTATCCTGCTGTCATGGTATTCTAATAAGAGCCGTCCTACCCGTGTCCTAGTATAATAATAAGCGCCTTCTATCTTTGCTGTCCTGGTATTTTAATAAGAGCCTTCTATCCTGCTGTCCTGGTATTTTAATAAGAGCCTTCTATCCTGCTGTCCTGGTATTCTAATAAGAGCCTTCCATCCCGCTGTCCTGGTATTCTAATAAGAGCCTTCTATCCTGCTGTCCTGGTATTATAATAATGGCCTTCCATCCAGCTTTTCTTGTATTTTAGTAAGAGCCTTCTATCCTGCTGTCCTGGTATTTTAATAAGAGCCTTCCAACCCGTGTCCTGGTATTATAATAAGAGCCTTCTATCTTTGATGTCCTGGTATTTTAATAAGAGCCTTCTATCCTGCTGTCCTGGTATTCCAATAAGAGCCTTCCATCCGGTTTTCCTGGTATTCTAGTAAAGGCCTTCCATCCTGCTGTCCTTGTATTCTAATAAGAGCCTTCCATCCTACTGTCCTGGTATTCTAATAAGAGCCTTCTATCCTGCTGTCCTGGTATTCTAATAAGTGCCTTCTATCCTGCTGTCCTGGTATTCTAATAAGAGTCTTCCAACCATTTTTCCTGGTATTCTAATAAAGGCCTTCCATCCCGCTGTCCTGGTATTCTAATAAGATCCTGTTATAGAAATTTTGTTCTCAATGTTCATAAACTGAACTTCAATTAAACAAACTCTGTCTGTTACCCAGTATTTGTAAGATACTGGTTGAAATGAGACAAACAGAGGCCCAATCTATAATGGTCAAATGTAGATTATTTATTCATGGGAGAGCTCTGAGCTCTAAAAGGTGTACACAGTCTTTTATATGGTACAATGTTGAAACACAAAGATGCAAAATTCCCACCTCTTCCCCCACCCTCTCCAAGAACATAGTGGTTCCCACAGTACCCATTCATTCCTTATCACAATCTTTGCAACATAGGTCAAACTCGGGAGGTGTTGGGAGGTTCTTCTCAAGGACGGCCTCTCGCATGTGTCTGGTAGAATCAAAGAATTCTTTGTTCACACAGACACCCCCTAAATGAAGTCATACTTCTGCACACCAAGTTAATATCTAGGCACACACACATATTAATTGGACTGCCATTTGTCTTGCAACCCCATCTCCATTGCATACACTTTCAGAATGGAATGTTCTTAGTATTAAGTACAAACATTTAGTCATCAAAACATAAAATCTATAACAATCCACCCTTTTGACTAAATTTTTACACACAATCACCCATCTATATTGATTAGAATTAATAATGACACCACACCAGATAGAAACAAACTATAAAGAAATAACACCACATCTATTTTGATTAGAATTATCATTGCCACACAGAATGATTATACAAAACTCATACATGTATTTACATCTGATCCACAACAATTACTGTTCCTGGCATATATCGAATCATAACATTTCTAGTTAGGATTTTCATTATAAACTTTATCAAATAGACCACATTACTAAACAGTAAAAATGGTTTAATCTGATTCAGGTTTCTCTGACCAACAGCATTCTCTGTCCATCTAGAAGGCATCTGTCATCACATGGTCTGAGTCTGGCAGGTCCCTGGAGAATCATCACCGCCTTTTCCAGAGACCTAGACACAAAATCTCACATACATGGAATCAAACCAGACAATCACAGTCATACAGGTGAAACACAGTAATCATTACATTTTCCCATTGCCCAAACATATTGTCAAACCAACTCATCAGAGCTGGAGCTATGTTATTGGGGAAGAAGGTACAGCACATTATTCCCCCACCCTTCTGCAGACGCCTCCCTTTCAGCCAATAACACATCTAGAGTCAACCTATTTTGCCAGGTCATGAGGGAGGTGGCGGATAATTGTTCAGAGATTCCCATCACCGCATCTCTAGTCTTATTCACAAATCCCTGTTGATTATAATACATATAATTGATCCAATCAACATTTTTAGTTATCATTACCCACCAGAAGAGCGTAGTGATAAAACCCTCCCCAATCTGAGTCATAGCTTTATACTCGTCTGGAACTTCTCTGGCGATACCTATGACATCCATCCAAATAGAACTGCCTACATTAGAACCTATATTTCTCCTTTTTCTAGTTATCCCGTCCAGAACTGGCCTCTGATGTCTAATCCTAACTGGTTGGACCAATAATACCAGAACACAAGTGCCCCTTCACCCTTTAGGTAATGCCTGTCGTAGGCCTTCTTTATTGGTACAACCCCACCACACATCAGTTATAGGAGCTGTAAGGTTGAGCATTTTCTCCTATACTTCCAAACCCAAATCAGTCACATGAACAGACATCCATTGAGATCCACTACAGGACCTGGGTCTTTCGTGAAGTTGGTCTCTACCGACTGGATTAATAAACAGGAAAACATCGTGTCCATAATCATCAGCATAAGCCCAATACTTTCATTCCGTGTCTATTTCTGTAACTTTAGAGGGTTACTACTACATTTACTCTACATTCATTAATATCCAAACTTTGTTTAAAACTCCATCGGGATCACTTTCCATTCACATACCCCAGTCCCCAAGTATGTTTATTTACCTAGGCCAGGAACAAGATGAAGTGGGTCCCAAACAGAAATATAAAGTCCTGAATTATCTTATACAATTTATTATGCACCCATATCCCTGCTGTATTAGGGAAATGTTTAATATTTACTTAAATCTCACATCATCGCCTATTTGGACTCCTTCTTTATATCCTTCCTATTAATGAGGGGTCGGGTATTATATAACTTGTCTTTTACTTCTTAAACTTGTCAGCAACATATCATTTATACTAGAGGTGTTGAATCAGGATTTATAAAAAGGATCCTCAAAACTATGATGCAGCTCAAGGTACCCCATATCCCAAAAACCGCCAACCCTCTCCTGCCCTTAGCCAGTCTGCTAGGTACCACCCCATACTCACACCTCTAGTGAACACACTACAGTGATGATAGGTCGGGGTAGGAAATCTTCGTTAACAGAGGTGACCCCCAGACCCTATTGGTCCAGTTCTGCTCTTTAACTCTGCGTGTGCTCCACGGTGTTTGTATGTGTTCCTACCTTTCTGCAGTGGGTAACGTTGACCCAGGTTGCTCTTTCTGATATTCTAATGGCAAAGGCTGTGACCAACATAACCTGGTAGGGGCCTTCTCAACGGGGCTGCTTCCAGTCCTTTTCCTCCAGAGACTGGACCCACACCCAGTCACCAGGCTGGATCATCACCTCCTTCTGTAGTTCTCCTGTTGGGCATAAAATCTCTGACATACAGATGTGGTTAGCAAACAACTTCTCATGTGATCTGCTACTATCTTCCTAACTCTCATTCTAAAAGGTCTACCAAATACTTTCTCAAATGGAGATAATCCCTCGTCTGGGGTTATCCTAATATCTCATTAATACTATTAGTAGACATTTTACCCAATTTCTCTCATTCTGTACTCAGGTGTGTCTATCTTAACCTACTTTTAATCATAGAATTCATGCATTCTATAATATTGTAATAACAAAACATTTTATTAAGTAATTTGTGTTGTCCAACAATCTCTACCATATCTAACAATCATCTCTACCATATCCCTCCTGTTGATACAAGGCTCTGCCCGTGTATCAAAACACTACCATATCTAAAAATGGCTCTATCTTAACAAATATCTAACAATCAATTTCTGCCTGCTGCACAGAATAGTGACTAGGTCGTGATTCAGACTCTAAGTTTTTAGTAAGGGTAACAACATCATACCCAGTTGTATTCGAAACATCTGAATTCTACCTTGAAGACTCATCTACAAACATAGTAATTTCAGCGTATGGTCTGGGGAGAACTACTTTCTCCGTCTCCACCACACAGTCATGGGGCCACCCATCAGTGGCTATTGGGATTAAAGTAGAGGGGTTCAAAGTAGTACATCGCTCGATTGTTAGATTTGGCATATTTAACAATATAATACAAGCCACTGGCTTATCCTTCTTCTAGGTCAAAGCTGACGTCATGACCCCCTCCCTACAGTCCACAGTCTGAGTAAACGAACAGTCATATCTAGAAAATGCCAAACAAAACTTCCTAATCTTCTTTCTGCGGATGGGCTGTGCGCAACCCCTCCCTCCACGGATACCCAGTCATTAATCTTCTTTCCCTTTGATACCCAATAACCCATACTCTCCCACCATTCTGACTAAGTCCCGACTATTCCAGCAACAAGGTTCGCTGTCCCCACAGATGACCATGTTGTTCTTAACTATGTGGGCCTTCATGCCCCTTCCAGTAGGTGGTACAACTCTATTCAAAAGTGTCATCACAACTCTTCCCAATAGGTTAACGGGACACAACTAGGAAATTAGCACCGGTACCATTGCTCCCCCTGTAGCCTCATGAGTCAGAACAATGTTAAAAATGGTTTTCTGTTCCCATGCTAGAGCCAAATCTACTGTAGCTAACTCAAATACCTAGTAATTCAGTATCTATCTTATCCTCCTCATCTACACTGTCTGGTGATGGGCGCCTACCCGTGTGTTCAGCCCAAAACTCCCCATATACTCCTCATGGCCTCCCCCCTCCTGTTTTTATTTTTTCTACATGAAATTCTCCTGGGTTTTGTTTTTCCCCCAATTTCTAGTGAAAGTGATCAGTTTTCACCAGGAATTGTTCAACTATTCAGGGATTTCCAAAACAGTTCTATACAAATTAAATCCCACTTCAGTGAGACGTTTCGCAATCGCATTGATTGTTCCTACACCCACTCACATCACACACACACACACGGCCTTGTAAGGTTGTTCTCTCACTGCCATAATCATGTACAAACACTGTTATCCCAATTTCCAATAGACCAATTTGATAGCTATTATACAGTAGACTATTTCTGTTAACCATTATCTATTGTCTCCCTTAATTAACACCCATACACATGTATTTGACTTCCATTTTTCTTGAAAGCAAGCACTATATTCAAACCTCATATAATAGTTTTCCATTAAGTGGAATCGACTTTACTTTAAACTAACCAATCCCAGAGGTCCTTTCCAGTAATCCTATCAGTTTAACCTTTGCATTAGTTTAGTCAAATGATAAACTATTAGTTAACAAATGTTGGACCTTCAAAAAGTTGGTGCTGTCTTATCAGCTTGATTGTCGAACAATAGTAATGTTTTATTCATACCTTTACTTTTAAACATCCCACTAATTACTTGCTTCCAACCACGTATCTTTTTGCTAACGTTTGTTACCAGTTTAATTATTTTAATTTGTTAAATATAGTTAAAACAAAGCTATTCCTGCTTTTTACAGGGAGGCACTTTAATTAGTCATTATATCCTCCTTCACTGTCTCAATACTTACGCATTTATTTCGAATGAGAAAAGTCGCATGGTTCTTAGTGCTTTACCAAAGCCATAACTCCTCGTTTTTCTGCTCTACCACATAGCATAATATTTTATCAACATTGAACAAATCTAAACTTTTAGCGATGGTTCGAATGTGGCGAAATACAACGTTAATATCCATTTTAAACTTAATATCCACTAATGAACTAGTTGTTTCAAACTTTCTAAATCATAATTCCTACTATTTTTCCCACACGGCGGTCAAACACCTAAGCTAATCGTGGCTAACTCATTTAGCTAACGTTATTTCTAGATACAAAAAAATACATCTTCAATTTACTCACCTCACAAGGCTAGTTAAGTTCCTAACTTATCTTTTAAACACGTCGAATTATGTTATTTCCCATGAATTTACTCACCCCAACAATATCCAAACCAAATAGCATTCGTGAACTCTACAATTATTCTGCACTCTGGTGTATCCAATCTAGTGCTTAAATAGCCTTCCCGTTTTACACGATCCATTTACTTTCCCCAACAATATTCCCCCTCTCCTTTGGTTTGTTTTTGCAATCGCGGTGATTATGTCCCTTTATACCACAATGTTTACATGGGGCCTCGCACTCACTAGCGAAATGTCCACTTTTCGGACAATTATAACATCTTATGTTATTCTTCCTCTCTTCCTCTGACGTCCCCTTTCTTACTGACCTAGTCCTGTGCTCTCTGTATTTTCCTCCCGTGGCTCTGTCTTCTAGGACTGCCATTAAAAATGCATCTTTCCTGTATTCTTTCTTTTTGCAATCGTGACATTTAAATTCTCCTTTTCTTCCTTTCTCATCTACACCGGTGGAACCTTTGTTCCCGGAATTCTCTCCCTTTCTTGCCTGCCTCCGGGAGCGCCGAGAGAACTGGCAATCTGATCTGTACTATCCATATCTGACTTGGTCCTACCTTTTTATTGCCTTCTACTCTCTTTCTGGCTTCTGAAAGCCAGACTCTAGCTGTGTTTAAACCCTCTTTTCGCTGCTTATTCTCATCCTTTCCACATTCCTTATGTATCTGTTTTATCATAGATTCTAGCTTTTCTAAATTTACATTTATGTTATCTTTTAACTCCATATAGCACTCATCTCCCGTAAATTCCGGGAACCTCTTTTGAGGATTTACTTTCCATTGTCAATAATAAAACCTTTCTATGTGTTTCACACGTAATGTGTATGTCACTACCCCCTATGTGTGTGTGCTAGTCTGACCCTCTATGTTCCCAATATGTGTATCTATATTAGGTCTCCATGATCTATGTGCGTGGTCCTAACGTTATCAAATTACTCTAATTATGGTTCTATGTGATATTCCCACAGCCTATGTGATATGTAATCTACTTTGTGGGATTCTCTGGTCTGGAAACTTTATCTATAGAGGCGACTTTTGATTGGACATTAGATCTCACCCGTATACAACTATAAGCTATTTTCCAGGGGTCGTAAAGCCCTAGTTAATCGCCTATTTTTTGTTGTTTCTTAGGACTTTTGAAGTTAATATCTTCTATCTCTCATCTCTATTTTAGGCTTCCCTCTCCTCCTATCTTGGACCTACTGTGTTGCTTAATAGTTATCGTGTTTATAGAATTACCGTCTATCTCACCAAACCTAGTTTATATCCTCACATAAGGACTTTATTTAGGTATGTTTATTGAATTATCGACCTAGGCAAATATACCATTTAAGTTATCCTATTCACAAAATCACCATCTTTTCACAGAGAATTTAATGTCCTTGCTTAATAACCCGTGTGAGCAAAGTACGGCTGTTATTAAGATTTAATTTATGGCAGCGCCTTACCTCAGGTCGTTTCGGACCTGCCTTCTCCCTAGATCGTTTATAGATCGTTTGAAGTTAACTTCCTACTACTTACAAAGTAGAAACTAGTAAATCTGTTAAGAATGATTAAGCTCCTATTTTTGTTAAATTCTAAACATTTTAGAACCAAAATATCACAAACAATTCCCTTCAAAATCCGTGAATAAAAATTCCACTGACCTTTCTTGCAGACTGGGAAAAGCAATGTAGGTTGGATCTCGTCACTGTCTCTGTCGTGTTCCAGTCTCCCACCGGCCTGAATAAAACCTAAATTCAGAGGTCAGGTCTTTATCTCACGGATCTCTGATCCGCCCGTGCACGGTTTTCGGTGTCCACTGGAACTGGACAGAAACAGGTATTGAGATCCGGCTCGAAGGACCAAATTGTTATAGAAATTTCATTCTCAATGTTCATAAACTGAACTTCAATTAAACAAACTCTGTCTGTTACCCAGTATTTGTAAGATACTGGTTGAAATGAGACAAACAGAGGCCCAATCTATAATGGTCAAATGTAGATTATTTATTCATGGGAGAGCTCTGAGCTCTAAAAGGTGTACACAGTCTTTTATATGGTACAATGTTGAAACACAAAGATGCAAAATTCCCACCTCTTCCCCCACCCTCTCCAAGAACATAGTGGTTCCCACAGTACCCATTCATTCCTTATCACAATCTTTGCAACATAGGTCAAACTCGGGAGGTGTTGGGAGGTTCTTCTCAAGGACGGGCCTCTCGCATGTGTCTGGTAGAATAAAATAATTCTTTGTTCACACAGACACCCCCTAAATGAAGTCATACTTCTGCACACCAAGTTAATATCTAGGCACACACACATATTAATTGGACTGCCATTTGTCTTGCAACCCCATCTCCATTGCATACACTTTCAGAATGGAATGTTCTTAGTATTAAGTACACACATTTAGTCATCAAAACATAAAATCTATAACAGATCCTTCCATCCCATTTTCCTGGTATTCTAATAAAGGCCTTCCATCCCGTTTTCCTGGTATTCTAATAAGGGCCTTCTATCCTGCTGTCCTGGTATTCTAAAAAGAGCCTTCCATCCTTCTGTCCTGGTATTCTAATAAGAGCCTTCCATCCTACTGTCCTGGTATTTAATAAGTGCCTTCTTTCCTACTGTCCTGGTATTCTAATAAGAGTCTTCTATCCTACTGTCCTGGTATTCTAATAAGCGCCTTCTTTCCTACTGTCCTGGTATTCTAATAAGAGCCTTCTATCCTGCTGTCCTGATATTCTAATAACAGCCTGCCTGTCTTTCTGTGATTGCTGCCATTGTTATGCAAATGAGATTGCCGCACACAAAGAGAACGAAAAGAGGAAAATTGACATTTTCTCTGCAAATCGGAAAAGTGCTGCATACACTCTCCCTATCTCTCTCCATCTGTCCTTGTATCTCTTTATCCTTTCTTTATAAGCCTCACTCAATTGCTCCGACAATCGGCTCATCTGGAAAACCTTTAATTAGGTACACCTCATCATCTCATCTGCCCACTATCTATCTAATGCGTTCTCTTTCAGCACCTGGTTAAGGCCTGCTCTATTCTCTCCCCTAATCTGTTATCCTGTATTTGGGTAAAGTAGTTATGTGTTTGGAGGCTCTCCTTTGTGTGGAGAATAATGTTAGTTTAAACACTTTGTGTGGTGAATTTATTGGAGATTTGATGTGTTTCCGTCTCTCTCTTTATTCCCCACCAGCCGTACAAAGAGAGATCCCTATGCTCTCAAACATAGTATTAATATTTTAGTTAAAACCCCTTTATCTTAATCTATATGCAGTTAACAATCTCCAGTTAACATTCCATGTTGTTTCTTAAGCTAGAACACTCACACACTGTGGATAGATCAGTCCTGTGGTGTACACGGTTGAGTGAGGCGATAGGAGGCCAGTTCTCTCATTAAAAGCATGTGTTAATGAAGTGCTGTTAAAAACACAAAACTCCTGGATCCATTTTACACTCTGCTGCTCTCACACCAGGAAGAAGATCAATAGGCAATCTGCAAGCCTGCTCACCTCAAATACTGAGCATCACACACACAGATACAAACATCAGCCGACACACATTTAAATCTTCAACACATGCAAATAGAGAACACCTCTCTTTCCCAGTCACACCACACAAATACACACAACATTTTGTTCATTTAGCAGGTGCTCTTTTCCAGAGCCAGTAGGATTAAGTGCATTGCTCAAGGGCACAGCAGCAGATTTTTCACATAGTCATCTCTGGGATTTGAACCAGTGACCTTTTGGTTACCAGCCCAACACTCTTGCCTGCTAGGCTACTTGCCACCCTCACACACACATACTGTTTCTTTAGCAGTGCTGCAGACTCCTTGAGTGTCTGTTCATCCCATCACTGCTGAGTGCCATCATTTAGTCCTGATCGTCAGAGCTCTTTGTTTCTGTCAGGTGCTTGTTTACTGGCTCTATATGGGTCAACAGGGAGCCTGTTACAAAAGCTACAGCTGTATTACTGCTCTGAGTTACAAACTGGACATACACATTGACCCCAGAAGCATACAGACAACCTTGGCTCTTTAGAAGATATTAATCTTTACACATGCTTATCTTAATGAATGTCTCTTTATTTTGGCTGAAGGGAATGTGTTTCTGCAGGGTCTTCATTTAGCACAGCAGAGAGGCGGAGAGTTGATACTCCAATGGAGACAGGTTAAATGTGGCAACCTGACTGTGTGTGTTTGGAGGAGGCATGTTGTCTGGCATGTGATTCAGTCTCAAGACATGGTCAATGGGGTCTATTGTATGGGATCAGAGCGACAAAGGGAGGGAGAGATAAACAGACAGACGGACAGACAGACAGAGGGGAGTGTGTGTGTGGTTTGGTGTTAACGCCATGGGATCTTGTCATGCTAATTCTCCATGGCAGGAGTCCAGATGAAGGCTTCAGAAAGCAGAGGAATTATAGACCAATAGGATAAGGAATGAAGGATTGGACTAGTCAACTGAACAGTGAAGTTTTCTCAAGGGATTCATAGCGGTCAGAGCTGGGAACCACAATGAAAACACTCATCCCATTATATTTGTAGTTAGGGAAGCACGCACACCTTTATTCAAGAACATTCTTTGTTGTTTTTTCCTCAAACCTTGAGCTCCCCAGTTGTATCACAGTAGTCTGTCTGCCTGCCTGTCTGCCTGTCTGTCTGTCTGTCTGCCTGTGTTTGTCTGGCTGTCTGTCTGTCTGTTTGCCTGTCTGCCTGCCTGCCTGCCTGCCTGTCTGTCTGTCTGTCTGTCTGCTTGTGTCTGTCTGTATGTTTGCCTGTCAGTTAGTTTGTCCATTCGTCTGTCAATCTCACACATACACACATGTGTCTGTCTATCTGTTAGGTCAGGGGGACCGGCTGTTAGCTGTCAGACCTCTATTTTGGTACGGGTCAATCCCACAGAGCCTTTCATCTGTCCTTTTCAATAGAGCAGTCACATGACACACACACTTCTCTGCAGGACAGCCTCAAAATCAGATGCTCGTCCTGCAGTCGATACACACACCCTCTGGCCTAGTCTCTGGTGGCAGTGTCCTGTCTGACAGCCACATTAGTCTATGGGATCAAAGTGAAAGGGAATTGGATTTTCCTCTGCTGGGGGTGAGGATAGGCATGTATCAGTGTGTGTGTGTGTGTGTGTGTGTGTGTGTGTGTGTGTGTGTGTGTGTGTGTGTGTGTGTGTGTGTGTGTGTGTGTGTGTGTGTGTGTGTGTGTGTGTGTGTGTGTGTGTGTGTGTGTGTGTGTGTGTGTGTGTGTGGCATTGAGATAGAGATTTCATTTACGGTGATGTATCACCGTCTTTACTCAGTATAGAGCTGTAGGGCTCCCCAGTGATGTTACTGACCTCCCCTGACAACCATCTCCCCCTTCCACCCCCTCTCTCTCCTCCCCCTCCCCCTCCCCTCTCCCTCCCCTTCCTCTTCCACCTCCCCTCTTCCACCCCTCCCTCTCCCTCCTCTCCCTCCTCTCCCTCCTCTCCTCTCCCTTCCTCCCCTCTCCCTCCCCTGTCTTCCCCCTTTTTATTTTATTTATTTCACCTTTATTTAACCAGGTAGGCTAGTTGAGAACAAGTTCTCATTTACAACTGGCCAAGATAAAGCAAAGCAGTGTGACACAAACAACAACACAGAGTTAAATATGGAATAAACAAACGTACAGCATATAACACAATTTAAAAAGTCTATATACAGTGTGTGCAAATGGCATTTGGAGGTAAGGCAATAAATAGGCCATAGTAGCGAAGTAATTACAAGTTAGCAAATTAACACTGGAGTGATAGATGTGAAGATGATGATGTGCAAGTAGAAATACTGGTGTGCAAAAGAGCAAAAAAAGTTAATAAAAACAATATAGGTAGTTGGATGGACTATTTACAGATGGAATGTATACAGCTGCAGTTATCGGTAAGCTGCTCAGATAGCTGATGCTTAAAGTTAGTGAGGGCGATTTTTGCAATTAGTTCCAGCCATTGGCAGTAGAGAACTGGAAGGAAAGGTGGCCAAGGGAGGGGTTGGCTTTGGATATGACCAGTGAGATATACCTGCTGGAGCGCATGTTACGGGTGGGTGTTGATATGGAAACCAGTGAGCTGAAATAAGGCATAGCTTTACCTAGCAAAGACTTGTAGATGGAGCCAGTGGGTCTGGCGACGAATATGTAGCGAGGGCCAGCCGACGAGAGCATACAGGTCGCAGTGGTGGGTGGTATGTGGGGCTTTGGTGACAAAACTTGATAGACTGCATCTAGTTTGCTGAGTAGAGTTTTGGAGGCTATTTTGTAAATTACATCTCCGAAGTCGAGGATCGGTAGGATAGTCAGTTTTACGAGGGTATGTTTTGCAGCGTGAGTGAAGGAGGCTTTGTTGTGAAATAGGAAGCCGATTCTGGATTTAATTTTGGATTGAAGATGCTTAATATAAGTCTGGAAGGAGAGTTTACAGTCTAGCCAGACACCTAGGTATTTGTAGTTGTCCACATATTCTAAGTCAGAACCGTCCAGAGTAGTGATGCTAGTCGGTCGGGCAGGTGCGGGCAGCGATCGGTTGAAGAGCATGCATTTAGTTTCACTAGCGTTTAAGAGCAGTTGGATGCCACGGAATGAGTGTTGTATGGCATTGAAGCTAGTTTGGAGGTTTGCTGGCCAAAGAATGGCCAGTTTGCAGACGACACAACAGACGACACGACAGCCTGATCACCGACAATGATGAGACAGCCTACAGGGAGGAGGTCAGAAACCTGGCCTTGTGGTGCCAGGACAACAACCTCTCCCTCAACATAACCAAGACAAAGGAGATGATTGTGGACTACAGGAAAAGGAGGACCGAGCACGCCCCCATTCTCATCGACGGGCCTGTAGTGGAGCAGGTTGAGAGCTTCAAGTTCCTTGGTGTCCACATACACAACAAGCTAGAATGGTCCAAACACACCAAGACAGTCGTGAAGAGGGCACGACAAAGCCTATTCCACCTCAGGAGACTATAAAGATTTGGCATGGGTCCTGAGATCCTCAAAAGATTCTACAGCTGCAACATCGAGAGCATCCTGACTGGTTGCATCACTGTCTGGTACGGCAATTGCTCCGCCTCTGACCGCAAGGCACTACAGAGGGTAGTGCATACGACCCAGTACATCACTGGGGCTAAGCTGCCTGCCATATAGGACCTCTACACCAGGCGGTGTAGAAAGACGGTGTCAAAGACCCCAGCCCCCCCCAGTCATAGACTGTTCTCTCTACTACCGCATGGCAAGCGGTACCGGAGTGCCAAGTCTAGGACAAAAAGGCTTCTCAACAGTTTTTACCCCCAAGCCATAAGACTCCTGAACAGGTAATCAAATGGCTATCCAGACCTCAATTGGACCGACCAACCAGTGCTCCCGCACATTGGCTAACTGGACTATCTATCTGCATTGTATCCAACCACCCGCCAACACCTTTTTTACGCTACTGCTACTCTCTGTTCATCATATATGCATAGTGTCACGACTTCCACCGACGGTGGCTCCTCTGCCTGTTCGGGCGGCGTTCGGCGGTCGTCGTCACCGGCCTATTAGCTGCCACCGATCCTCTTTTCCTTTCTGTTGATTGTTATATTGTTTGCACCTGTTTTGTGTTTTATTCTAGGGCTATTTAAGCCGGTCAAGCCCGCCTCCTTTTGTGCGGGCTTGTTTATCTGTTCTTGGTGGACGTTAGTTCATGTCGCCGCTATGCCCGTGTCCTGTTTCGAGCGCCTTGTTTGTTTGTGCGCCTGCTGTGTGTTGGGCGTTGTATTAACACACCGGATTAAAAAGGAGCGTTTTTCCCTACACCGTGCTCTCTGCGTCTGACTCCACACCCACCACTTCTAGCTGTTCGTGACACATAGTCACTTTAACCATAACTACATGTACATATACTACCTCAATCAGCCTGACTAACCGGTGTCTGTATGTAGCCTCGCTACTTTTATAGCCTCGCTACTTTTACAGCCTCGCTACTGTATATAGCCTCGCTACTGTATATACTGTTGTTTTTCTTTACTTACCTATTGTTCACCTAATACCTTTTTTTGCACTATTGGTTAGAGCCTGTAAGTAAGCATTTCACTGTAAGGTCTACACCTGTTGTATTCGGCGCACGTGACAAATAAACTTAGATTTTATTTGAGATGTATACAGAATGGTGTTGTTTATGTAGAGGTTGATCAAGGAACCACCCGCAGAAAGAGCGACATCATTGATATATACAGAGAAAAGAGTCGGCCCGAGAATTGAACCCTGTGGTTCCCCCATAGAGACTGCCAGAGGTCCGGACACCTATCCTCACCTCACCTATCTCTCACTTATGTTATTATTTATTTCTCTCTCCTGCCCTTCTTCCTTGACAACCATATTCTCTCCCATACCCTCTCCACTCTCACCCCAATCTCACCCTTCTCCCTCCTCTTTCAATCTTCACCTGTCTTTCCTCAACTCTCTTACCCTGTCTCACACCTCCCCCACATCTCCTCCTCTTTCTTCCCCATCTCTCACCTTCCTCTTTCAACCCACTTCCTCTTCCCGTCCTGTATTGACTGTGTTTACAAACTGTACCACACACACACAGGGACTCTTAACATCTCCTTCCAGCGTGTGTGTGTGATTGGAACCACATTCCCTCCCCTAGCTATAGGAGGGGTCGTCTGTGGGGGGGCCATGTAAAGAAACAGGGACTACTGTGTGGGTCTGTGTAAGGCGGCACTTTGTTAATCATTTGTAAGCCACCAGGTGCCGGGCGGGGAATCAGACATGTCAATCAATCACACTGTCTACCCCCTTCCTTCCCTCCACCCCTCAACACACACAGGTGTTAAATACCCCCCACCCCCTCCGTTTACCCCAAAAGGCTGATCAGTATTCATGAGATCTCAAGAGACAGCCTTCTGCACACAGACACACACCACACACATACATGCACACATACGCACACACACACACCCTGGTGGATTGGCCCATAGTAATTATCTTCTGGTGTTTATGGAAGATCCTGATTAGAAGCTGTCACTGTGAATGATGACGACATGCCATGCTGTACCCCAGAGAGAGAGAAAAAGAGAGAGAAAGACTAAATGAGATTGGTCTCCGCTGTGACTATTTACTTTTCCTGTCTTTCCTCTCTTCCCATCTCTCTGGAGTGTTGTTCTGCTCTGTGTTGTTCTGGGTTGTTCTGTGTTGTGTTGTGTTGTTCTGTGTTCTGTTCTGTGTTGTTCTATGTTGTTCTGTGTTGTGTTCTGTGTTGTTCTGTGTTGTTCTGTGTCTTCAGATAAGCCAGTATATATAGTGTGTTCAGTGTTGTTCTGTATTGTTCTGTGTCCTCAGATCAGCCAGTATACAGTTGAAGTCGGAAGTTTACATACACTTAGTCATTCAAACTTGTTTTTCAACCACTCCACAAATTTCTTGTTAACAAACTATATTTTTGGCAAGTCGGTTAGGACATCTACTTTGTGCATGACACAAGTACATTTTTCCAACAATTGATTAAAGACAGATTATTTCACTTATAATTCACTGTATCACAATTCCAGTGGGTCAGAGGTTTACATACACCAAGTTGACTGTGCCCTTAAACAGCTTGGAAAATTCCAGAAAATGATGTCATGGCTTTAGAAGCTTCTGATAGGCTAATTGACATAATTTGAGTAACTTGGAGGTGTACCTGTGGATGTATTTCAAGGCCTACCTTCAAATTCAGTGCCTCTTTGCTTGACATCATGGGAAAATCAAAAGAAATCAGCCAAAACCTCAGAAAGAAAATTGTAGACCTCCACAAGTCTGGTTCATCATTGGGAGCAATTTCCAAACGCCTGAAGGTACCACGTTCGTCTGTACAAACAATAGTACGCAGGTATAAACACCATGGGACCATGCAGCCGTCATACCGCTCAGGAATGAGACGCGTTCTGTCTCCTAGAGATGAATGTACTTTGGTGCGAAATGTGAAAATCAATCCTAGAACAACAGCAAAGGACCTTGTGAAGATGCTGGAGGAAACAGGTACAAAAGTATCTATATCCACAGTAAAACGAGTCCTATATCGACATAACCTGAAAGGGCGCTCAGCAAGGAAGAAGCCACTACTCCAAACCCGCCATAAAAAAGCCAGACTATGGATTGCAACTGCACATGGGGACACAGATCGTACTTTTTGGAGAAATGTCCTCTGGTCTGATGAATTTTTTTTTAACTGTTTGGCCATAATGACCATCGTTATGTTTGGAGGATAAAGGGGGAGGCTTGCAAGCCGAAGAACACCATCCCAACAGTGAAGCACGAGGGTGGCAGCATAATGTTGTGTAACTTCAGTCAGGAAGTTAAAGCTTGGTTGCAAGTGGGTCTTCCAAATGGACAATGATCCCAAGTATACTTCCAAAGTTGTGGCAAAATGGCTAAAGGACAACAAAGTCAAGGTTTTGGAGTGGCCATCACAAGGCCCTGACCTCAATAGAAAATAGAAAATGTGTGGGCAGAACTGAAAAAGCGTGTGTGAGCAAGGAGGCCTACAAACCTGACTCAGGTATACCAGCTCTGTCAGGAGGAATGGGCCAAAATTCACCCAACTTATTGTGGGAAGCTTGTGGAAGGCTAACCAAAACGTTTGACCCAAGTTAAAACATTTAAAGGCAATGCTACCAAATACTAATTGAGTGTATGTAAACTTCTGACCCACTGGGAATGTGATGAAAGAAATAAAAGCTGAAATAAATAATTCTCTCTAATATTATTCTGGCATTTTACATTCTTAAAATAAAGTGGTGATCCTAACTGACCTAAGACAGGGACTTTTTACTTGGATTAAATGTCAGGAATTGTGAAAAACGGAGCTTAAATTTACTTGGCTATGGTGTATGTAAACTTTCGACTTCAACTGTATATGTATTGTGTTCTGTGGATTCATGTGTTGTTCTTTCTCTTCTCAGGTAAGCCAGTGATGATCATCACAGAGTTTATGGAGAATGGATCCCTGGATACCTTCCTCAAGGTTAGTTGGGGTTTTAGGCTGGGTGTCTGTATAAGCACTTTGTGACATCTGCTGATCTAAAAAGTGCTTTATAAATACATTTTATTGATTTGATTGAGTATGTTCTGTGCACGCACACACACACACACACACACACACACACACACACACACACACACACACACACACACACACACACGCGTGCGCGCGCACACTACACACTTAGTCATTCTGCATGTATATTAAGACAGTCTGAAGCCTGTGCTGCTCCATAGTGTTTGAAGATGTCACGGTTTGTTGATGGAGCGGACCAAGACGCAGTGAAGTTTCCAGTATACATACTTTAAGTGCAAACTGGCCAAAAAACAATAAGCAAAGAACGAACCGTTACGCAGGTGTGGCACACAACTACAAACAATAACCCACAATGCAGGTGGGAAAAGGAACAACCTAAATAGGATTCCCAATTAGAGGCAACGACAACCAGCTGCCTCTAATTGGGAACCACACTCAAAAAAACACCATGAAGTCTGTAAGACAACCCTAGTCACGCCCTGGCCTAACCCCCATAGAGAAACTCAGTGGGCTCTCCATGGCCAGGACGTGACAGAAGTTCTCTCCTGGTTGAAACAGGGATGGAAAGTAAAAGAAAGTGATTGTGGAGAAACTACTAGTTGCTCATTCAGTTCAGAGTCTTTTCAGTTCTGACAGAAAACCACTCAACCCCACTGGCCTCGCTCGTACTGAATGATTTCGCAGTAACGTCTGTGGAGGACAGATTCACTCACAAACCCACACACTGCATCAATAATGTTTAGAGTTGCCCTTGGTATATATATCTGAACCAGCAGATGACCCTGAGTGTTATGTCCACCTCCCATCCACTAGACCGTAATCCTGTTATAGCTAGCTTACGTTATCTCACAGCAATATCAACCCACGTCATCTCCTGTTCTACCACACACACACAATACACACACGCACGCACATGCATGCATACACACAAGCACGCACACAGACACACACACGCACACCGGTTCTCTCTCATTCTCAGAGCAATATCTGTCTACACTACCGGTCAAAAGTTTTACAACACCTACTCATTCAAGGGTTTTTCTTTTTTCTTACTATTTTCAGCATTGTAGAATAATAGTGAAGACGTCACATCTATGAAATAACACACATGGAATCATGTAATAACCAAAAAAGTGGAAAACAAATAAAAATATATTTGAGATTTGAGATTCTTCAAATAGCCACCCTTTGACTTGATGACAGCTTTGCACAACCGTGGCATTCTCTCAACCAGCTTCATGAGGTAGTCACCTGGAATGCATTTAAATTAACAGGTGTGCCTTCTTAAAAGTAAATTTGTGGAATTTAATTCCTTCTTAATGCCTTTGAGCCAATAATTTGTGTTGTGACAAGGTAGGGGGGTATACTGAAGATATCCCTATTTGGTAAAATACCAAGTCCATATTATGGCAAGAACAGCTCAAATAATCAAAGAGAAACGACAGTCCATCATTACTTTAAGACATGAAGGTCAGTCAATCTGGACATTTTCAATTTCAAGAACTGCACTTCAAGAAAGTTTATTCAAGTGCAGTCGCAAAAACCTTTAAGCTCTATGATGAACACTGGCTCTCATGAGGACCGCCACAGGAAAGGAAGACCCAGAGTTACCTCTGCTGCAGAGGATAAGTTCATTAGAGTTACCAGCCTCAGAAATTGCAGCCCAAATAAATGCTTCACAGAGTTCAAGTAACAGACACATCTCAACATCAACTGTTAGAGGAGACTGTGTGATTCAGGCCTTCATGGTCGAATTGCTGCAAAGAAACCACTACTAAAGGACACCAATAAGAAGAAGAGACTTTCTTCGGCCAAGAAACACGAGCAATGGACATTAGACCGGTGGAAATTTGTCCTTCGGTCTGATGTCCAAATTGGATATTTTTGGTTCTAACCGCCTTGTCTTACACACCTCCAGGCTGTGTAAGGGCTATTTTACCAAGAAGGAGAGTGATGGAGTGCTGCATCAGATGACCTGGCTTCCACAATCCCCGGACCTCAACCAAATTGAGATGGTTTGTGATGAGTCAGACCGCAGAGTGAAGGAAAAGCAGACAACAAGTGCTCGGCATATGTGGCAAGTCCTTCAAGCTGGTTGAGAGAATGCCAAGTGTGTGCAAAGCTGTCATTATGGCAAAGGGTGGCTACTTTGAAGAATCTCAAATATAAAATATATTTTGATTTGTTTAACGCTTTTTGGGTTACTACATGATTCCATATGTGTTATTTCATAGTGTTGATGCCTTCACTACTTTTATACAATGTAGAAAATAGTAAAAATAAAGAAACCCCTTTTTTTATTTTATTTTACCAGGCAAGTCAGTTAAGAACAAATTGTTATTTTCAATGACGGCCTAGGAACAGTGGGTTAACTGCCTGTTCAGAAGCAGAACAACAGTTTTGTACCTTGTCAGCTCGGGAATTGAACTTGCAACCTTTCAGTTACTAGTCCAACACGCTAACCACTAGGCTACCCTGCCCCCAATTTCTTTTTATACAAAAAATAAATAAATAAATAAATAAATATATATATATATATATATATATATATATATATATATATATATATATATATATATATATATCTTTTAAAGAGTTGGTGTGTAAAACTATGGACCGGTAGTGTATCTCCTCTGCCTGTGTTTCAGCAGCTGTGGAGTAAGTTAATTAGGTATTGTTTTGTGAAATGCTGATTGATTGCTCTGTCTCTCTAACCCACAGACTTCCTCCTTTAACAATCTCTCCTTATAGCACTTCCAGTAAGGGATATGAGAGAGAAGGGGGGAGTGGGGGGTGGAGAGAGGAAGGGAGGGAGACAGAGGGAGGAGGAAGAAATGGGGTGAGAGAGACAATAAGAAAGAGAGAGAGAGAGAGAGAGAGAGAGAGAGAGAGAGAGAGAGAGAGAGAGAGAGAGAGAGAGAGGGTGAAAGTGAAATAGAATGAAAGAGAGAGAGAGAGATGCATTGTTTTTGTGACCAGTGCTTCTTCATTGATCTGGGGTCTAATGAAACCCGTGTAACTCTGTGTTTAGCCTATTACCCATAAAACTGATCTCAGAATTATATTGGCTTTTATGACAGTCATTATGCTCACTACCCAGATCAAACATCGCCAATGCATGTGTGTAAATGTGTGTGTGTGTGTGTCTGTGTGTTTGAGAGAGCAGTCTTCTTTCTCTTCCCTGTCAGTTTTAATCATCATTTAGCCAGATTATCGTGGAGGGGAATGGGCTCCACTTAAAGAGAACTGTATCTGTATTGCGGTAATGAGAGTGGTAACAGTGGTGATCTGTTCTCAATGATACAGCCTGCTGTATATTAGTAGTGGAACTGTGGAGAAGGATAGAGTCAGGCTGGGGGTGTTATTCAGAGAGCAGGACTGCTGTGGTAGTTACACAATGTGCATATGTGTGTTCAATGAAATTCAAGCCAATTCAATAAACTTTATTGTTCCCCAAGGGTATATTGTGGCTGGGCTGATGGTGACAACACCGACAGAACATATAACAGCTAACCTCTCTCTCTCTCTCTCTCTCTCTCTCTCTCTCTCTCTCTCTCTCTCTCTCTCTCTCTCTCTCTAATAGAAACAAGACGGTCAGTTCACAGTGATCCAGCTGGTGGGCATGCTGCGTGGCATCGCGTCGGGCATGAAGTACCTGTCTGACATGAGCTACGTTCACCGAGACCTGGCCGCCCGCAACATCCTGGTCAACAGCAACCTGGTGTGTAAGGTGTCTGACTTCGGCCTGTCACGAGTGCTGGAGGACGACCCTGAGGCAGCATACACCACACGGGTAAGACAGACAAACACCATTATACCACACGGGTAAGACAGACACCCTTATACCACATGGGTAAGACAGACACACACCATTATACCACACGGGTAAGACAGACACCCTTATACCACAAGGGTAAGACAGACACACCCTTATACCACATGGGTAAGAGAACCGAGAATGTGTTAGGTGAAGGATTATTGCATTTAAATCCTTGTTTTTGAAAGGAATTTGCTTAGACAGAAAATATTTGTATTAATGTTGTAGCCTACTGTATGTTTGCAAGGAGAAGGAGAGAGCTTGTTAGTCCATTTCAGTGCCCCTGTCCTCCCAGTATGTTGGTATTTCCTATCTTACCTCTCTCATCCACCTCAACCCTCATCCCCCTTTCCTCACTCTCTAGCCTTTCTCCTTCTCAACTCTCTTTCCTTTCCTCTTTCCCCCTCACCCCTTTCCTTCAAATGTCTCCCTTACTCCCTTCTTTTTTTGTAAGAGAAAGAGAGAGAGGGGTAGAATGAGAAATCACGCGTGAAACAGCCTGTCAATCCCTGTTAGTCTAAATGGAGATGAGACGGATCCGTTTAGCCAATATGAAAGTGTTTTTGCTGCAGCTAGCTAGCCTAGCTTGCTGATATTTTTCTGACAAGTCACAAAGTGAGGCCTGCTTCTGGTACATGTACAGTTGAAGTCGGAAGTTTACATACACCTTAACCAAATACATAACAGGATTACGGTCTAGTGGATGGGAGGTGGACATAACACTCAGGGTCATCTGCTGGTTCAGATATATATACCAAGGGAAACTCTAAACATTATTGATGCAGTGTGTGTGGGAATCATTCAGTACGAGCGAGGCCAGTGGGGTTGAGTGGTTTTCTGTCAGAACTGAAAAGACTCTGAACTGAATGAGCAACTAGTAGTTTCTCCACAATCACTTTCTTTTACTTTCCATCCCTGTTTCAACCAGGAGAGAACTTCTGTCACGTCCTGGCCATGGAGAGCCCACTGAGTTTCTCTATGGGGGTTAGGCCAGGGCGTGACTAGGGTTGTCTTACAGACTTCATGGTGTTTTTTTGAGTGTGGTTCCCAATTAGAGGCAGCTGGTTGTCGTTGCCTCTAATTGGGAATCCTATTTAGGTTGTTCCTTTTCCCACCTGCATTGTGGGTTATTGTTTGTAGTTGTGTGCCACACCTGCGTAACGGTTCGTGCTTTGCTTATTGTTTTTGTCCAGTTTGCACTTAAAGTATGTATACTGGAAACTTCACTGCGTCTTGGTCCGCTCCATCAACAAACCGTGACATCTTCAAACACTATGGAGCAGCACAGGCTTCAGACTGTCTTAATATACATGCAGAATGACTAAGTGTGTAGTGTGTAGTGTGTGTGTGTGTGTGTGTGTGTGCGCGTGCACAGAACATACTCAATCAAATCAATAAAATGTATTTATAAAGCACTTTTTAGATCAGCAGATGTCACAAAGTGCTTATACAGACACCCAGCCTAAAACCCCAACTAACCTTGAGGAAGGTATCCAGGGATCCATTCTCCATAAACTCTGTGATGATCATCACTGGCTTACCTGAGAAGAGAAAGAACAACACATGAATCCACAGAACACAATACATATACAGTTGAAGTCGAAAGTTTACATACACCATAGCCAAGTAAATTTAAGCTCCGTTTTTCACAATTCCTGACATTTAATCCAAGTAAAAAGTCCATGTCTTAGGTCAGTTAGGATCACCACTTTATTTTAAGAATGTAAAATGCCAGAATAATATTAGAGAGAATTATTTATTTCAGCTTTTATTTCTTTCATCACATTCCCAGTGGGTCGGAAGTTTACATACACTCAATTAGTATTTGGTAGCATTGCCTTTAAATTGTTTAACTTGTGTCAAATGTTTCGGGTAGCCTTCCACAAGCTTCTCACAATAAGTTGGGTGAATTTTGGCCCATTCCTCCTGACAGAGCTGGTGTAACTGAGTCAGGGTTGTAGGCCTCCTTGCTCGCACACGCTTTTTCAGTTCTGCCCACACATTTTCTATAGGATTGAGGTCAGGGCTTTGTGATGGCCACTTCAATACCTTGACTTTGTTGTCCTTAAGCCATTTTGCCACAACTTTGGAAGTATGCTTGGGGTTTTGGAAGACCTATTTGCAACCAAGCTTTAACTTCCTGAGTGATGTCTTGAGATGTTGCTCCAATATATCCACATAATTTTCCTCCCTCATGATGCCATCTATTTTGTGAAGTGCACCAGTCCCTCCTGCAGCAAAGCACCCCCAAAACATGATGCTGCCACCCCCGTGCTTCACGGTTGGGATGGTGTTCTTCGGCTTGCAAGACTCCCCCTTTTTCCTCCAAACATAACAATGGTCATTATGGCCAAAAAGTTACATTTTTGTTTCATCAGACCAGAGGACATTTCTCCAAAAAGTACAATCTTTGTCCCCATGTGCAGTTGCAAACCGTAGTCTGGCTTTTTTATAGCGGGTTTGGAGCAGTGTGTTCTTCCTTGCTGAGCGGACTTTCAGGTTATGTCGATATAGGACTCGTTTTACTGTGGATATAGATACTTTTGTACCTGTTTCCTCAAGCATCTTCACAAGGTCCTTTGCTGTTGTTCCGGGATTGATTTGCACTATTCGCACCAAAGATGAACGTGCTACCTTCAGGCGTTTGGAAATTGCTCCCAATGATGAACCAGACTTGAGGAGGTCTACATTTCTTTGGCTAATTTCTTTTGATTTTCCCATGATGTCAAGCAAAGAGGCACTGAGTTTGAAGGTAGGCCTTGAAATACATCAACAGGTACACCTCCAATTGACTCAAATCAAATCAAATCAAATCAAATTTATTTATAAAGCCCCCCTTACATCAGCTGATGTCACAGAGTGCTGTACAGAAACCCAGCCTAAAACCCCAAACAGCAAGCAATGCAGGTGTAAAAGCACGGTGGCTAGGAAAAACTCCCTAGAAGGCCAAAACCTAGGAAGAAACCTAGAGAGGAACCAGGCTGTGAGGGGTGGCCAGTCCTCTTCTGGCTGTGCCGGGTGCAGATTATAACAGAACATGGACAAGATTTTAAAATGTTCATAAAACAGGCAGAACAGTTGTAACTGGAGAAGCAGCACGGCCAGGTGGACTCGGAACATCCGGGTAGGCCTTGAGGAATGGTCCTAATGCTCAGGTCCTCCGAGAGAGAGAGAGAGAGAAGAAGAAAAAAAGAAAGAGAGAGATAATTAGAGCGAGCATACTTAAATTCGCACAGGACACCAGATAAGAGAAGAAATACTCCAGATATAACAGACGGACCCTAGCACCCCTCAGCAAATTATGTCAATTAGCCTATCAGAAGCTTCTAAAGCCATGTCAGGGACAAGATTGTAGACCTACACAAGGCTGGAATGGGCTACAAGACTATCGCCAAGCAGCTTGGTGAGAAGGTGACAACAGTTGGTGCGATTATTCGCAAATGGAAGAAACACAAAAGTACTGTCAATCTCCCTCGGCCTGGGGCTCCATGCAAGATCTCACCTCGTGGAGTTGCAATGATCATGAAAACGGTGAGGAATCAGCCCAGCACTACACGGGAGGATCTTGTCAATGATCTCAAGGCAGCTGGGACCATAGTCACCAAAAAAACAATCGGTAACACACTACGCCTTGAAGGACTGAAATCCTGCAGCGTCCGCAAGGTCCCCCTGCTCAAGAAAGCACATATACATGCCCGTCTGAAGTTTGCCAATGAACATCTGAATGATTCAGAGGACAACTGGGTGAAAGTGTTGTGGTCAGATGAGACCCAAATGGAGCTCTTTGGCATCAACTCATCTCGCCGTGTTTGGAGGAGGAGGAATGCTGCCTATGACCCCAAGAACACCATCTCCACCGTCAAACATGGAGGTGGAAACATTATGCTTTTGGGGTGTTTTTCTGCTAAGGGGACAGGACAACTTCACGCATCAAAGGGACGATGGACGGGCCATGTACCGTCAAATCTTGGGTGAGAACCTCCTTCCCTCAGCCAGGGCATTGAAAATGGGTCGTGGACGGGTATTCCAGCATGACAATGACCCAAAACACACGGCCAAGGCAACAAAGGAGTGGCTCAAGAAGAAGCACATTAAGGTCCTGGAGTTAAGGTCTCCAGACCTTAATCCCATAGAAAATCTGTGGAGGGATCTGAAGGTTCGAGTTGCCAAACGTCAGCCTCGAAACCTTAATGACTTGGAGAAGATCTGCAAAGAGGAGTGGGACAAAATCCCTCCTGAGATGTGTGCCAACCTGGTGGCCAACTACAAGAAACGTCTGACCTCTGTGATTGTCAACAAGGGTTTTGCCACCAAGTACTAAGTCATGTTTTGCAGAGGGGTCAAGTACTTATTTCCCTCATTAAAATGCAAATCAATTTATATCATTTTTCACATTTGTTTTTCTGGATTCTTTTGTTGTTATTCTGTCTCTCACTGTTAAAATAAACCTACCATTAAAATTATAGACTGATCATTTATTTGTCAGTGGGCAAACGTACAAAATCAGCAGGAGATCAAATACTTTTTTCCCTCACTGTATATATATCCGAAAAACGCCATTTAGACGGCGCCATTGAATTCAGAAATCCACAGGAAACACCTCCGTCAAAATGACGACAGCAAAGTAAAAATTGCTCCCGGTAAACTTTGTCTATTTTTGTCAAACAAAGACTCTATATAATCCTTAGGTTGTCTAAAATGTTAATAAATGATAAAACTTCACACGGAAACAACTATGTTCAATAGACAAGGCAAATTCCCACGTGAGTGCTCTCCCCAGAACGCGCCCGAACACTGTTTTTCTTCCAGCGCACTCTTTCCTCCATGTGAAAAAAAGTATTCATTTTTCAAAATACAAGCCCAAAGACATCAATAGTAGACTGTTACCATATAGGGGAAGCCATAGGAATCGGACGGATTCAATGCTTTTCAATAGCTTTTCAAAATAAGCAGAATGTTTTATTTTTTCTGGTCTGATTTCCTTCGGGTTTATGCCTGCCAAATCAGTTCTGTTATAGCCACAGACATCATTTTAACGGTTTTGGAAACGTCAGAGTCTTTTCTATCTAAAACTACTAATTGTATGCATATCCTCGCTTCTGGGCCTGAGTGACAGCCCGTTTACTTTGGGCACATCAGACAGGTGGAAACTAGGAATTCTGCCCCCTAGCTGTAAGAGGTTAAAGAGCAGCAGTAAAATAACAGTAGCGAGGTCTATATACAGGGGCTACCGGTACAGAGTCGATGTGAGGGGGCACAGGTTAGTCGAGATAATTGAGGTAATATGTACATGTAGATAGAGTTAAAGTGACTATGCATAGATAATTAACAGAGAGTAGCAGCAGCGTAACGAAGTGTGTGGGGGGGGGGCAATGCAAATAGTCTGGGTAGCCATTTGATTAGCTCATCAGGAGTCTTATGGCTTGGGGGTAGAAGTTTTTAAGAAGCTATTTTAACCTAGACTTTGCCGTGCGGTGAGAGAGAACAGTCTATGACTAATGTGGTTGGAGTTTGAAGTTGAAGCTCTCAACCTGCTCCACTGCAGCCCCGTCGATGAGAATGGGGGCGTGCTTGGTCCACTTTTTCCTGTAGTCCACAATCATCTCTTTTGTCTTGATCACGTTGATGGAGATATCCTGGCACCACACAGCCAGGTCTCTGACCTCTTCCCTATAAGCTGTCTCATTGTTGTCGGTGATCAGGCCTACCACTGTTGTGTCGTCTGCAAACTTAATGATGATGCTGGAGTCGTGCCTGGCCATGCAGTCATAAGTGAACAGGGATTACAGGATGGGGACTGAGTACGCACCCCTGAGGGACCCCCGTGTTGAAGATCAGTGTGGCAGATGTGTTGTTGACTTCCTGTGAGCCGTCAGGAAGTCCAGGATCCAGTTGCAGAGGGAGGTGTTTAGTCCCAGGGTCCTTAATCTCAACTGCGCACCTCGTCTTCAAAAAGAAAGGAAAATCAATTAAAATGTCTTTATTTGTATGGCATGTTCAATGGAAACAAACTTTAAAAACTCAGGGAGTACACTGTTTGATCTGAATGTCCGGTCTTCAGTCAGCTGTTCTACAAAATAACATTCTAAAACTGGCTAGTTTTGTCATGTCTCGTCTTATGTCAGCTGTTGTATCTGATCTGGGCTTAACATTGCCCCTTATCTTCCAACTGGGATAATTGCAGGTTTCGCAAAAAAAATGCTTTTATTTTCTTACCTCTCTCTCTCACCCCTCGCTCCTCTGACCCGTTTAGTCCATTGTCCCTTCCTTTACCCCCTGGAGGTGAAGAGATGCCCCATGCCAGATCAACCCCTTCACCCCCTTGGCATTTCCAGAAGATATAAAAGGACTGGATGGGTATAATCCGTTCAGATCTACAAAAAAGCATAGCGGGCAACGGGTTAGAGGTTGGAATTGGACATATGTATCTTCCTAACTACCCAGCACTCTCCACTCCAGGTGCTAAAAGACTGGTTTCAAGGTTGCGCCTAACAAGCCTTAATTATTCTAACGAGTTATTAGGCTTAACGAGACATAACGAGTGGTGGGATTAATGTGGATCTGGCTCAGGGTTAGTGGAGAGGAATAAAGCAGTTTGTTGGAGCTGTCAAACTCCTGCCCTATAGGACCTCTAAGACTTGAAGAAGAGGAGAGAGGAGGAACCTGTCCAAATACGAACATGGGAATTAAAAAGTAACGAGAAGAGAGTGGAGGAACCGGTCAAAATGTGAAAATGTGAATTAAAAAGTAACAAGGAGAGAGTGGAATTAAAAGGTTGTGGAATTAAAAAGGTTTAAAAAAAGCCGGCAGCAAATATGAAGCTATTTCTTCATCACTGTGCTGTAATGGGGAAAGATAGAAAGATAGAAAGCTGGCTAGTAGCCGTTGAGAAGATGTTGAGAAGCTAGTAGCCACTGAGAACATTTTACATGCTATAAATAATGCATTTTATTATAACAAAAAACATAGACATAGCCTTATAACTAATCCTACGTGTAACCCTATTCACTGATCATTATACACAGGCTGTAAATGGCGTACTAAGCAGCGCTGCACTGCAGTGCCTTATATGATATGCTCACACAAAGACACTTCTCCATCGGTATTCACAGGGAAGTGTTAGAGATGTTTCTTTAATGGGACATTAGCAAAGATAGCCCTGGGAGAGGAACTGTGTCAACCACTCACTGGTAAAGCCTTCTACACACACACACACACACACACACACACACACACACACACACACACACAGTCAGCAGGAGACACACACACACACACATAGACCTACAGGCGATAGAGAAGAGAGGGAAGGAGAGTAAGAGTGAAGCGAGATTAGGAAGAGATGGAGCGAGGGATAGAGTTAGAGATAAGAGAGATAAGACGGAAGGAGTTAGAGAGAGAGACCCACAAAGAATTGGAAAACAAATCAAACATTGATGAACTCCCATATGTGTTAGGCAAAATACCGCAGTGTGCAGTCACAGCAGCAAGATGTACAGTGCATTCGTAAAGTATTCAGACCCCTTGACTTTTTCCACATTTTGTTACGTTACAGCCTTATTCTAAAATGTATTAAATTACAATTTTTCCTCATCAATCTTCACACAATACCCCATAATGACAAAGCAAAATTGAGCTCAAATGCATCCTGTTTCCATTGATCATCCTTGAGATGTTTTTACTACTTGATTGGAGTCCACCTGTGGTAAATTCAATTCATGGACATGATTTGGAAAGGCACACACTTGTCTATATAAGGTCCCACTGTTGACGGTGCATGTATGAGCAAAAACCAAGCCACGAGGTCGAAGGAATTGACCGTAGAGCTCCGAGACAGGATTGTGTCGAGGCACAGATCTGTGGACGGGTACCAAACATGTCTGCAACATTGAAGGTCTCCAAGAAAACAGTGGCCTTCATCATTCATAAATGGAAGAAGTTTCAAATCACCAAGACTCTTGCTAGAGCTGGCTGGCAGGCCAAACTGAGCAACCATCTCTGCAGCACTCCACCAATCAGGCCTTTATGGTAGAATGACCAGATGGAAGACACTCCTCAGTAAAAGGCACATGACAGCCCGCTTGAACTTTGCTAAAAGGCGCCTAAAGGACTCTCAGACCATGAAAAACAAGATTCTCTGGTCTGATGAAACCAAGTTTGAACTCCTTGGCCTGAATGCCATGCTTCACGTCTGGATGAAACCTTGCACGATCCTTACGGTGAAGCATGGTAGTGACAGCATCATGCTGTGGAGATGTTTTTCAGCGACATGGACTGGGAGACTAGTCAGGATCGAGGGAAAGATGAACAAAGCAAAGTACAGCGAGATCCTTGATGAAAACTTGCTCCAGAGTGCTCAGGACCTAAGACTGGCGCGAAGGTTCACCTTCCAACAGGACAACGACCCTAAGCACACAGCCAAGACAATGCAGGAGTGGCTTCGGGACAAGTCTCTGAAGGTCTTTGAGTGGCCCATCCAGGACCTGAACCCAGTCTAACATCTCTGGAGAGATCTGAAAATAGCAGTGCAGCGACGCTCCCCATCCAAACCAACAGAGCTTGAGAGGATCTGCAGAGAAGAATGGGATAAACTTCCCAAAAACAGGTGTGCCAAGCTTGTAGCATCATACTCAAGAAGACTTGAGGCTGTAATCACTGACGAATTTGCTTCAACAACGTGAGTAAAGGGTCTGAATACTGAATGTAAATGTCATATTTCCGGGGGGGTTTTATTATAAATGTGCAAAAATTTCTAAAAACCTGTTTTTGCTTTGTCATTATGGGGTGTTGTGTGTAGATTGATGAGGGGAAAAAAGTATTTAATCAATTTTAGAATAAGGCTGTAACGTAACAAAATGTGTCTGAATTCTTTCCAAATGCACTGTATGACCTGTTGCTATGAGAAAAGGGGAACCAGTGCAGCACAATCAACATTGTAAATACCACCAATATGTATGTGTTTATTTATCTTCACCTACTATTTGTACTACAACTATTTGCACATTGCTAAAACATAGCTGATAACATAATTTATAATATAACCCTTGAAATTTCTTTTCAGCCCTTTGGGAGTGCAATGTTTACATTTTTTATAGTTTTTTTGTTGATTATGTTTTGAGTCTTCTCATTTTTGTTCATTGTTTATTTAACTTTTAACAAGGCACACCCATGCATTCCAGGTGACCACTTTATGAAGCTGTTTGGGAGAATGCTAAGAGTGTGCAAAGCTGTCATCAATGCAAAGGGTGGCTACTTTGAAGAATATAAAATATAAAATGTATTTTGATTTGTTTAACACTTTTTTGGTTGCTACGTGATTCCATATGTGTTATTTCATAGTGTTGATGTCTTCACTATTATTCTACAATGTAGAAAATAGTAAAAATAAAGAAAAACCCTTGAATGAGGTGTGTCCAAACTTTTGACTTGTACTGTAGATACTCTTATCCAGAGCGACTTACAGTTAATGTATTAATCTTAAGATAGCTTGGTGAGACGACCACATATCACAGTCAAATGTACAGAATACGAACATTACTTTCCAGCTACAATGGATATATATGCATTTAGCAACAACAACAAAAACATTTTAATACACAGCTAAAATGTATTAATAAAAAATCTGAGAACACTAATATTTTACACACACATGAAGGTACCCATAAGCAATCATTTCTGGTGAAAAAACACAAATGTGAAAAATTGGCGGATATAGCTTTGGAAATAATCGCTTCATATACACTTATTTTATCTTTATTTTCCCTGTGACCAACAAAGTAAAAAAGGCTTGTGAAAGATGAGTGAAAAGGGAGAGATGGAGGAAGGAAGTCAAAGCACTTTCTCTCTGTTGGTGTGTGAATAGAAAGAGATGCTCTGTGTTTGAGGGTTTTAATCAATAAAAAGTACGAGGTAGAACCGTAAGACTACTCTGTTGTGTGTTTCCATGCAGTTCTTTGAGCTTTCCTACCTACGCCTCCACAACGTGCATTGTTCTTCTCTCTCGCTTTCAACTCAATTCAATCATTTGCCAAAGTAGAAATTCATGAATACTAGTTGTTTAAAAAAAATATTGTATCAGCCGTTCGGCAATGTTTTATTAACCCTTTCTAAATGTGTTATTAACCCTTTATGATCGTCTTATTAACCCTTCCAGGGAGGGAAGATCCCCATCCGATGGACGTCTCCAGAGGCTATTGCCTACAGGAAGTTCACGTCAGCCAGTGATGTGTGGAGCTACGGCATCGTCATGTGGGAGGTGGTCTCATACGGAGAGAGACCCTACTGGGAGATGTCCAACCAGGATGTGAGTAGTGTCATTATAATAAAGCACAGTGCCGGTGTATAGCTGCTATGGTAATGATTCATCAATGATTTGTCTTGATAGCTGTTCTTGTCAATCGTGGGTTGGTTTGGCGTGGAAGCTAGGTGGACTCAGTTGGCTTTCTCTCCCATACTCGGTGGGTGATTACTGTGATTGACTAAGGTCTATGTAATCCTCCTCAATTTTTTCTTTCTTCCCCACTAGGTGATCAAAGCGATAGATGAGGGTTACCGTCTTCCGGCCCCTATGGACTGTCCTGTGGTCCTCCATCAGCTGATGTTGGACTGTTGGGAGAAGGGCCGCAGCGAACGACCTAAGTTTGGCCAGATCGTCACCACCCTGGACAAGCTGATCAGAGACCCAGCCAGCCTCCGAGAGCTGGCCAACAGCTCATTATGGTGAGTTGCAATGGGCCAAAACCACAGGCACAATCAGAACCACTATAGACACAGTCTTCATGCACGCACTGTCAGATCCATAATAAACTATTAGAACTAGTACTGTTTCTGGACCGTCTTATTTAACTATGCTGATAAGAATGTGTATATTCGCTCCTGTTTGCCCAGCAGGGAAGACCCGACCACTCTAGAGTTCAGTGTGAGTACAATGGAGGAGTGGCTGGATGCCATCAAGATGGGACAGTACAAGGAGAACTTCTCCAGCGCTGGATACGTCACCCTGGACTCTATCCTCTACATCAGCATCAGGTAAGATACATGGGCAGAGCTGGCCTGGTGAGTCTGTTGTCAATTTTGTCATTTTTTAAACTCCCTCCATCCTCTGTCCTCTCCTCTAGTGAGCTCGTTAAGATGGATGTGACCTTGGTCGGTCACCAGAAGAAGATCATCTCCAGTGTCCAGATCCTTCAGTCCCAGGGGACCCACGTCCAAGTATAACAGTTTCCCTATAGAGACACACTGGGAGGGAAAGCCAAAATGGACACTCTTCTCTGAGTTTACCCATTGAGACACACTCAGATTGAGCCGACATGGACATTCTGGGTTGGGTTTCCCCATAGAAAGACACTGAGATGGAGCCGTAATTTACGCTTAGCTCCTTTATTTCCTCTTTGTAGTTTCACCATTCCACCCGTCCTGGATGTTTTGATAGCGTAGGCACTTACAGCTTCCGTCCACGCCTTCAGAGGCCTAACAACCCAGCAACCTAAGATACCAGGCTACAACCAAGACATCTTAGTCCAAATCAACAACAACAATAACAGAACAAAAAAATAACAAAAAAGAAAATTTGATCATAATTCTCGTCATTGTCTGTAAAGTTTAGTGTACAGGTGTTTTTATGGTTGTTTATTTTTTTTATTTTTTTTTATTAGCTTTGTTTATTTTCCACATAGTTTACATGACCAATATTGTATATGTATAGATAAGCGCTTACAAGAGCTGTGTGTCAGTCCGCCAGTCTAGAACGTAAAGTTGTTATCGCCAGGCAACGCAGGAGGGCTGTACCTTCCTGGTGCATGTGTTGTCAGGCCCCTCCTCTTTCTCTTAGGCCCTCCCCACAACGGTATTGGATCAATCATGATGTGTGGGGGAGATAGGAGAAATAGAAAGATGTGAAAATATGAGATGGAGATGTCTATTCATGGTCTCAGAAGACTTCCGTTGCGTTTGGCCAGGGATAGATACATGTAGGTCTTCCACAGCCACGACTTCCAGACTCACACAGTTCACTTGAATGAGATGCCCTGCCAGCTTTCATTTAGTACAGCCTACAACAGCTGCCTATAGGATGCAGTTAGTCAGAATCCTGCAGTTCAATACAGCGATAGTACATTATCTGCCAAGAGTTGGACTCCTCATTTGGAGAAGCTTGCTGTAAAGGTTTGTGACAGAAGAAGAGCAAAGTAGATCATTGTTTATCTGTGAAGTTGACACTGTTTGGAATGTGTATCTGTTTCTCAGATGTTGTGCCATGTATAGTTAGTATTGCTCTGAAATGTTGGGCAAAGTCAGACATGCAGGATTGGTTGTGAGGTAGACTTGACTTGAGTGTGGTGAGTGGTGGTTTTTGCCTCAGTTCACCACTGATTAATATGGGTTCAGTCACAGTTTGTGTTAACCACCTCTGTGCATGACTAATATGGGTTTAGTCACAGTTTGTGCTAACCACCTCTGTTCAGTTATTAATATGGGTTCAGTCACAATTTGTGCTAACCACCTCTGTTCAGTGATTAATATGGGTTCAGTCACAGTTTGTGCTAACCACCTCTGTTCAGTGATTAATATGGATTCAATCACAGTTTGTGCTAACCACCTCTGTTCAGTGATTAATATGGATTCAATCACAGTTTGTGCTAACCACCTCTGTTCAGTGATTAATATGGGATCAGTCACAGTTTGTGCTAACCACCTCTGTTCAGTGATGCCAACTGCTTCCAAATCTATGAGTCAAGGCCTGCTAACCTAATTTCCTGGATAAGTAAAAAACGTCAGTGTTCTGTACTCAACAGAACAACATTTACTGCATATCAAAACCAACATCCCCCTTGCTTTGTGGAGGGAAGTTATCCTTGAAAACCTGGTTAGCGGTTTAGTTTGAAAATGACCATCATTGTGCACTGTACCCCTGTATGTATCTGTTCATGAAAGCAGTGTAATTCTGCTACCTGACTGGACTACAAACACAGCAACATACAGTAAATACCAATGTACCATGGTGTAAAATATGTACAGTGTTGATTTGAAACTCTAAAATGTTTGTAACAATAATGGTGATGATGATAATTACGTTGATAACGATGGGGATTATATACTTTTATTCTGAAGGAGGATCATATGAGATGAGGCAGCGCGTGATTCGTTGACCTGATCTATGGAATGTACATTACGTAGCATGAGTATTAAGCCTCGGCCTCTGATTGACAGGTGACAGTGACTGCAGTTTTCCCTCGGGCCGTCGACCTGAGGATTAACTTTTAGATGCCTTATTTACTGTGCTACCTTTCCCTTTCTGTTCCCCATCCCCCCTGATCCCACCTGCTCCCCATAGAGGCGGAGTTATGACTACGTCTGTATACAGTATTCATCTGTTTCCCAGAGGTGACGTCACAGAAAAGATCTGGTTTTATAACTGAAAACACCCGGCTTTTAGCACCTCTGTTATTATTCCTAAACTCTATACTGCTGCTGTCCCACTGGACACACACTGGTTGAATCAACATTGTTTCCACGTAATTTTAACGGAATTATGTTGAACCAATGTGGAATAAACGTTGAATTGGGGTAGGGTAGGTCTACCACATGTTTTTTGGATACTGTAATGAAAAGTACATTAGAGAATAAATTGTTCAGTTTTGGTTTAAGAATTATATTTGTTGGTTTACCTGTGTAAGCTAGGTGGTGAATTTACAGCAGAGAACCTTTATATCCAGAAGCTATTTCAAGTGGTTCCAATGTCTCCCACACAGACACAAACACACAACATGATGGAGATGAGAAAATCAAACAACTAAATGAACCTTTGTCTTTCCCGAAAGGGTCTCAGATAATGATGTACTATCAGATGATGATGTATTTCATTACCGTAAATTAATTGAATTGCCAGCATCCTTTTGTGTTGTCATCAATTTGATAAAACATTTCAACAAAGGACAGAAGCATTTTTCCTCCTTACGTTCGGATTTAGAACAGCAAAAATAAGTGGTTGGCTGATGAAGGTTTACCAGTCTGTCAGTACTCATAACTTTGGTACACATTTTGACATTGTCCTCCTTTGGTAAGCTTGTCCACCACTCCCCAACCAGAGGTCATAAACTTTGACCCATAACCCCTAACCCCTGACTCTCAGCCAGGTTCTGAACCCTTTCACTTGGAGTTGTCCCTAGACACTGTTCCCATGTCAGTTTTGTGTTTCCCCTCTTACAGTTAAAGTTAGGATATGGGAATAGTAAGCTGATCCTAGATCTGTGCTGGGAGAGACTTCTACCCCAAGATAGGCCGGTTTTATAAATGTTCCCAAACGGATTACTTGTGAGATTGTTCTCTCTCCCTGGTCTCTCTTCCTTCCTGTCCTTGGTCACATCATGTTTCATCATGGCAGATTTATATGCGCTTGTTCAGAGTGTATGCATTCTAAAGTCCTTCATGTTGCTGTAATAAATAGGCTAATATTTCTTATTTCTCACCTGAAGTCTTATTTTTCTTTCACGCACACACACATGCATGTCAAAACACACTACACACTACACACCTGTATGTGCAAACAGTCCCAGTGTCACATGTATGAAACAGGCTATGGCTGAGTTGTATATGTTCCCCAGGGCTCGTGGTATAATGGAAGACTGATCATGTCCCCTTTACCATGGAGAAATGTAAAGCTGAAGCTTAATCCACATCTGTGTCATATAAAGCCAGTCACTGCCTGTCAAGGATTGCTACGTGTACTATGCCTGTTCTAAAAGAACTAGATATCCTCTGACAAACCCCATTCAAACAGACTGGTAGTGTCAGTATATTAAAAACAAAAAACTATGTTTTAAGTGACAATAGGCATTGGTCAGGAAATTCACATGAGCACCACAATGCCTATTCCCCCCATGCTCTACCAAGGTTTTCCAGCACACAGCTTTGACCTACTACAGTAGCTATGTTGGTACTGTACTTGTACTTCAAACTATGTGCTCTTTGTGGAGGCAGGTTGCTTAGGATTCAAACCTTCTCAAACAGCCTAATTGATACTCTTAGAGGAGGTGCTTCCACAAGTTAATTTATTGGATTCTTCACACACCACAGTAAGACATTATTCCATTACACTACTTTTTCATGCTTTTTTTAATTAAATGAATGTAAGCTTTACTTTTATACTTACAAGAACATTAGGCTTGATTGAGCTGTTTTGTCTTGTAGTAATGTGGAGCATGCCTGTATTTCCTTAAACCTTTATTTTAGCAAAACAATTCAAGGCGTACTTAACCAGAATGGCTACCACGGCATTCTGCAGTGATACGCCATCCCATCTGTTTGCGCTTAGTGGGACTTTTGTCTTTCAACAGGACAATGACCCGAAACACATCCAGAATGTGTAAGGGCTATTTGACCAAGAAGGAGAATGATGGAGTGCTGCATCAGATGACCTGGCCTCCACAATCACCCGACCTCAACCCAATTGAGATGGTTTGGGATGAGTTGGGCCGCAGAGTGAAGAAAAAGCAGCAAACAAGTGATCAGCATATGTGGGAACTCCTTCAAGACTGTTAGAAAAGCATTCCTCATGAAGCTGGTTGAGAGAATGTCAAGAGTGTGCAAAGCTGTCATCAAGGCAAAGGGTGGCTACTTTGAATCATCTCAAATGTAAAATGTATTTTGGTTTGTTTAAAAAAAACTTGGTTACTACATGCTTCCATATGTGTTATTTCATAGTTTTGATCTTTTCACTATTATTCTACAATGTAGAAAAAAGTAAGAATAAAGAAAAACCTTGAATGAGTAGGTGTTTCCAAACTTTTGACTGGTACTGGATATGTTTCTGCAACTTGATTGGAGTCCACCTGTGGTAATTTAAATTGATTGGACATGATTTGGAAAGGCACACACCTGTCTACATAAGGTCCCACAGTTGACAGTGCATGTCAGAGAAAAAACTAAGCCATGAGGTCGAAGGAATTGTCTGTGGAGCTCCGAGACAGGATTGTGTCGAGGCACAGATTTGAGGCACAGATTCTTCCATTATTAAATGGAAGAAGTTTGGAACCACCAAGACTCTTCCTAGAAGTGGCCGCTCGGCCAAACTGAGCAATCAGGGGAGAAGGGTTTTGGTCAGGGAGGTGACCATGAACCCGATTGTCACTCTGACAAAGCTCCAGAGTTCCTTTGTGGAGATGGGAGAACCTTCCAGAAGGACAACAACCTTTGCAGCACTCCACCAAGCAGGCCTTTATGGTAGGGTGGCCAGATGGAAGCCGCTCCTCAGTAAAAAGCACCTGACAGCCCTCTTGGAGCTTGCCAAAAGGCACCTAAAGGACTCTCAGATCATAAGAAACAAGATTATCTGGTCTGATGAAACCAACATTGAACTCTTTGGCCTGAATGCCAAGCGTCACATCTGGAGGAAACCAGGCACTGCTCATCACCTGGCCAATAGCATCCCTACGGTGAAGCATGGTGGTGGCAGCATCATGCTGTGGGGATGTTTTTCAGAGGCAGGGACTGGGAGACTAGTCAGGATGAAAGGAAAGATTAGCAAAGTACAGAGAGATCCTTGATGAAAACCTGCTCCAGAGCTCTCAGGACCTCAGACTGGGGCAAAGGATTGCTGCTTAGGATTGAAACTTTCTCAAACATACTCTTCAGAGGGATCATGGACTTTACAGTGTCCTACTATTAAAATTATGCATACCGGTATATACAGTACATTCCGAAAGTTTCCAGACCCCTTGACTTTTTACACATTTTGATACATTACAGCCTTATTCTAAAATGGATTAAATGTTCGTTTTTTTATCAATATACACAAAATACACCATAATGTTTTCTAATTTATTAAACATAAAAAACTGAAATATCTCATATAATTACAAAGTAGATAATATACCAAGCCCACCAAATAGGACTGACATAACTCAGGAATAATAACGCACAGCAAACATGGGGAAAACAGAGGGTTAAATAATGAACATGTAATTGGGGAATTGAAACCAGGTGTGTATAAAACAAAGACAAAACAAATGGAAAATGAAAAGTGGATCGGCGATGGCTAGAAGGCCGGCGACGTCAACCACCGAACGCCGCCCGAACAAGGAGAGGAACCGACTTCAGCGGAAGTCGTGACAGTACCCCCCATAGAAGCGCGGCTTCAGCACCACGCTGACGCCGACCTCGGGGACAACCCGGAGGACGAGGCGCAAGGCGATCCGGATGGAGATGGTGGAACTCCCGCAGCATCGAAGAGTCCTCCACCGGCACCCAGCATCTCTCCTCCGGACCATACCCCTCCCACTCCACGAGGTACTGAAAGCCCCTCGCCCGACGCCTCGAGTCCAGTATGGCTCGAACTGCATACACCGGGGCCCCCTCGATGTCCAGAGGGGGCGGAGGAACCTCCCGCACCTCAGACTCCTGGAGTGGACCAGCCACCACCGGCCTGAGGAGAGACACATAGAACGAGGGGTTAATACGGTAATCTGAGGGAAGCTGTAACCTGTAGCATACCTCGTTCAATCTCCTCAGTACTTTGAGTGGCCCCACAAACCGCGGACCAAGCTTCCGGCAGGGCAGGCGGAAGGGCAGGTTTCAGGTCGAGAGCCAGAACCGGCTGGTACCCCAGTACGCACTGGAAAGGGGAGAGGTTAGTGGAGGAGTGGCGGAGCGAGTTTTGGGCCATCTCTGCCCAGGGAATGAGCACCACCCACTCCCCCGGCCGGTCCTGGCAATAAGACCGCAGAAACCTGCCCACATCCTGGTTTACTCTCTCCACCTGAAGGAAACATAAACAGAAGGAAACATTAACCCTCACGTCCTTAGCCAAAGTGGACCACCAGTACTTCCCACTAAGACAGCGCACTGTCTGACCGATGCCAGGATGACCAGAGGAGGGTGACGTGTGGGCCCAATAGATCAAACGGTCAAGGATAGCAGACGGAATGTACAGGCGGCCAGCTGGACACTGGGGGGGAGTGGGCTCTGTATGTAACGCCCGCTCGATGTCCGCGTCCAGCTCCCACACTACCGGTGCCACCAGGCAAGAGGCCGGGAGTACGGGAGTGGGATCCATGGACCGCTCCTCTGTGTCATACATCCGGGACAGTGTGTCTGCCTTCGTATTCTGGGAACCTGGTCTGTAGGCCAGGGTGAAAACCAAACGGGTAAAGAACATGGCCCACCTTGCCTGGGGAGGGTTCAGTCTCCTCGCCGCCCGGATGTACTCCAGATTGCGGTGGTCAGTCCAGATGAGAAAAGGGTGTTTAGCCCCCTCAAGCCAATGTCTCCACGCCTTCAAGGCCTTGATGACAGCCAACAGCTCCCGGTCCCCCACGTCATAGTTTCGCTCCGCCGGGCTGAGCTTCTTCGAAAAGAAAGCACAGGGTGCGGAGCTTTGGTGGCGTACCCGAGCGCTGAGAGAGCACGGCTCCTATTCCAGCCTCGGACGCATCCGCCTCCACTATGAATGCCAAAGAGGGATCCGGATGAGCCAGCACGGGAGACGAGGTAAACAGAGCCTTCAAGTGACCAAAAGCCCTGTCCGCCTCAGCCGACCACTGCAGTCGCACCGGTCCCCCCTTCAGCAGTGTGGTAATGGGAGCCGCTACCTGACCAAAGCCACAAATAAACCTCCGGTAATAGTTGGCAAACCCTAGAAACCGCTGCACTTCCTTTACTGTGGTGGGAGTCGGCCAATTACGCACTGCTGAAATGCAGTCATTTTCCATCTCCACCCCTGAAATGGAAATGCGGTACCCTAGGAAGGAGACGGACCATTGAAAGAACAGACATTTCTCAGCCTTGACGTACAGGTCATGCTCCAACAGTCAACCAAGCACCCTGCACACCAGATACACATCCTCGGCGCGTATAGCGGAGTATATCAGAATGTCATCAATATACACCACTACACCCTGTCCGTGCAGGTCCCTGAAAATCTCGTCTACAAAGGCCTGGAAGACTGATGGAGCATTCATCAACCCGTACGGCATGACGAGGTACTCAGTGCCCTGAGGTGGTACTAAATGCCGTCTTCCACTCGTCTTCCTCCCTGATACGCACCAGGTTGTAAGCGCTCCTGAGATCCAATTTTGTATAGAAGCGCGCCCGTGCATTGACTTGATCGCACTGGCTATGAGAGGTAGCGGGTAACTGTACCTCACAGTGATCTGGTTGATGCCTCGATAGTCAATACACAGGAGCAGACCTTCTTCTTCCCAAAAAAGAAGCTTGAGGAGGCAGGTGAAAAAAAAAAGAAGGCGAGAGTCAAATCGGCATATTCAGAGGGGATGCGCACGGTGGAGACCTGGTCTGGACTTTCCACCGTAGTAGCACCGACGGAAACCCCTAAACACCTCCCCGAGCAATCTCGTGATCACCCTGTGAGAGCCCTCTGTTGCCACGAAATAGTGGGGTCATGACAGGCTAACCAGGGTAGGCCCAGCACCACGGGAAACGCAGGTGAATCAATAAGGAAGAGACTAATTCTCTCCTTGTGACCCTCCTGCGTCACCATGCCCAGTAGAGCGGTGACCCCCCTAATTAGCCCTGACCCTAATGGTTGACTATCTAGGGCATGAACTGGGAAGGGCATGTCCACTGGAACAATAGGGATCCCTAAACTATGGGCAAATGATCGTTAAATAAAATTCCCAGCTGCACCAGAATCTACGAGCGCCTTAAGCTGGGAATGCTCAGGAAAGTTTATATACAAAAACATGTGTGCAACAGGGGGCTCTGGGTGAGCCTGGTGCCGACTCACCTGGGGTGACACGAGAGTGCCCTGCCTGCTGCCTCGACTCTCAGAGGATTCTCCCCAGCACCGACCGGCAGTGTCGCGATCCATGGCGGTGCCGAGACGTTGCAACATTGTCACATGCTGCTGGACCGCTCCTCTACAGCCAACACGGGGGTGTCTGCTCCTGCTGACTCCATGCTAGCCGGTGCGTTATTCTGTCAAAGCGCTTGGTGTAGTTGGTGCAAAAGAGTCAGGCGCAGGACAGCAGAGATGAGCAACACAGTTTACTCATATAATTACAAAGTAGGTAATATACCAAGCCCACCCAATAGGACTGAGCACACACACAGGAATAATAACGTACAACAAACATGGGGAAAACAGAGGGTTAAATAATGAAGATGTAATAATAAAACAATGACAAAACAAATGGAAAATGAAAAGTGGATCGGCGATGGCTAGAAGACCGCCGAATGCCGCCCGAACAAGGAGAGGGACCGACTTCGGCGGAAGTCGTGACACTTGGTTTTTGCCATTGACATGCACTGTCAACTGTGGCACCTTATATAGCCAGGTGTGTGCCTTTCCAAATCATGTCCAGTCAATTGAATTTAACACAGGTGGACACTAATCAAGTTGTAGAAACATCTCAAGAATGATCAATGGAAACAGGAAGCACCGGAGCTGAATTTCGAATCTCATAGCAAAGGGTCTGAATACTTATGTAATTAAGATATTTATTTTTATTTAGCAGTGATGTTGTTGTTTTACCCTGGTGTACCATGTGCAGCTCCCTGACTACATTTTCATTTTGCATGGCGACTTCAGATTTTCTGAGAACACACTGAAAAGTAACTTGACACTGTGTTGATCAGTCAGCACAAATTTGGATTATAAGAATGACAAGACAGCAGGAGAAAGAGCTTATGCTGGAGCTGGAATATATTCTACACATGTTTGAAACAGCAATGCTGTGTGTGTGTGTGTGTGTGTGTGTGTGTGTGTGTGTGTGTGTGTGTGTGTGTGTGTGTGTGTGTGTGTGTGTGTGTGTGTGTGTGTGTGTGTGTGTGTGTGTGTGTGTGTGTGTGTGTGTGTGTGCGTGTGTGTGTAGATGTAGGTGAAACACTTCTCCCAGGGCTATCTATGCTAATGTCCCATTAAAGAAACATCTCTAACACTTCCCTGTGAATACCGATGGAGAAGTGTCTTTGTGTGAGCATATCATATGAGACACCAAGCAGTGCAGCGCTGCTTAGTACGCCATTTACAGCCTGTGTATAATTCTCTCCCGAGTCCGTACTGGAGTTGCAGCGATGAGACTGTAACTACCAATTGGATACCACAAAATTGGAGAGAAACCGTGGTAAGCGTGACACAAAAAGATCCCACCTTTACCGACAACTTTTCTGTTTCCATCAGGCCTAACGTACAAAAGGTTGGATGGAAACCTGGTTAGTGACGAAGACAACATTTCATATTTGCTGCTGGCTTTTTTAATTTTCGATTCCACATTTGGACCAGTTCCTCCACTCTATTCTTGTAACTTTTAATTCACATTTTCATATTTGGACAGAGTCCTCCTCTCTCCTTTCCTTCAGGTCTTCATGTCCTAGAGGGCAGGAGTCTGACAGCTCCAACAAGCTGCTTTATTCCTCTCCACATTAGTCCCACCACTCGTTAAGGATTCCCTACATGTACCATGCCTGTTCTGAAAGAACGAAGTAACCTGACACTACCAGTCAAACAGACTGGTAGCATCAGCATATAGCTTCCAAAATAACGTTCTCACAAATGGCGAAAACCATAAACCAAGGTGTCATAGTTTCTATACAGTGTGTGTGTGTGTGTGTGTCTGTATTCCCCTCAGTAGGAGTCAGTGACTCTTGGCCTATGTTAAACCCCTTAATGCACTGGCCTTCGCCGCTGTCAGTCTATGTTACTGCCATTAGGCCTAATTACCATCTCTCTCTCTATGCACATATCCCTCTATAATGCAACTGCTCTCTCTCTCTGTCTATTCACCATCACTATATATATCCCTCTATAATCCAGCTGCTCTCTCTCTGTCTATTCACCATCACTATATATATCCCTCTATGACCCGCTGCTCTCTCTCTGTCTATTCAACATCACTATATATATTCCTCTATCATCCAGCTCCTCTCTCTCTCTATCTATTCACCATCACTATATATATCCCTCTATCATCCAGCTGCTCTCTCTCTGTCTTTTCACCATCACTATATATATCTCTCTATCATCCAGCTGCTCTCTCTCTGTCTATTCACCATCTCTATATATATATCCCTCTATCACCCGCTCCTCTCTGTCTTTTCACCATCACTATGTATATATCCCTCTATCATCCAGCTGCTCTCTCTCTGTCTTTTCACCATCACTATATATATCACTCTATCATCCAGCTGCTCTCTCTCTGTCTATTCACCATCTCTATATATATATCCCTCTATCATCCAGCTGCTCTCTCTCTGTCTTTTCACCATCACTATATATATCCCTCTATCATCCAGCTGCTCTCTCTCTGTCTATTCACCATCTCTATATATATATCCCTCTATCACCCGCTCCTCTCTGTCTTTTCACCATCACTATGTATATATCCCTCTATCATCCAGCTGCTCTCTCTCTGTCTTTTCACCATCACTATATATATCCCTCTATCATCCAGCTGCTCTCTCTCTGTCTATTCACCATCACTATATATCCCTCTATAATCCCGCTGCTCTCTCTGTCTGTCTATTCACCATCACTATATATATCCCTCTATCATCCAGCTGCTCTCTCTCTGTCTATTCACCATGACTAAATATATCCCTCTATAATCCCGCTGCTCTCTCTCTGTCTATTCACCATCACTATATATATCCCTCTATCATCCAGCTGCTCTCTCTCTGTCTATTCACCATCACTATATACTGTATATCCCTCTATCATCCAGCTGCTCTCTCTCTGTCTATTCACCATCACTATGTATATATCCCTCTATCATCCAGCTGCTCTCTCTCTGTCTTTTCACCATCACTATATATATCCCTCTATCATCCAGCTGCTCTCTCTCTGTCTATTCACCATCTCTATATATCTATCCCTCCATCATCCAGCTGCTCTCTCTCTGTCTATTCAACATCTCTATATATATATCCCTCTATCATCCAGCTGCTCTCTCTCTGTCTATTCACCATCACTATATATCCCTCTATCATCCAGCTGCTCTCTCTCTGTCTATTCACCATCACTAAATATATCCCTCTATAATCCCGCTGCTCTCTCTGTCTGTCTATTCACCATCACTATATATATATCCCTCTATCATCCAGCTGCTCTCTCTCTGTCTATTCACCATCACTATATATATCCCTCTATCACCCGCTGCTCTCTCTCTGTCTATTCACCATCACTATATATATCCCTCTATCATCCAGCTGCTCTCTCTCTGTCTATTCACCATCACTAAATATATCCCTCTATAATCCCGCTGCTCTCTCTCTGTCTTTTCACCATCACTATATATTTCCCTCTATCATCCAGCTGCTCTCTCTGTCTGTCTATTCACCATCACTATATATATCCCTCTATCACCCGCTGCTCTCTCTCTGTCTATTCACCATCACTATATATTTCCCTCTATCATCCTGCTGCTCTCTCTGTCTGTCTATTCACCATCACTATATATATCCCTCTATCACCCGCTGCTCTCTCTCTGTCTATTCACCATCACTATATATCCCTCTATCATCCAGCTGCTCTCTCGCTCTGTCTATTAATTATCACTATATATATCCCTCTATCACCCGCTGCTCTCTCTCTGTCTATTCACCATCACTATATATCCCTCTATCATCCAGCTGCTCTCTCTCTGTCTATTAATTATCACTATATATTTCCCTCTATCATCCTGCTGCTCTCTCTGTCCGTCTATTCACCATCACTATATATATCCCTCTATCACCCGCTGCTCTCTCTCTGTCTATTCACCTTCACTATATATATCCCTCTATAATCCACTGCTCTCTTCTATCCCATTTTTCCTTATCTCACTTTTCCTACTTATTCTTACTCTTTGGTTCCTTGTACACACACGCACACGCACACGGCTGACCCTTCAGTGGTCACAGATCAGGGGTCACAGAGGATCTTTAGGTGTCCTATGCTCCACATTAGGGGACACCCAAACCCAGACCTGACAGGATGACAGAGCATACCAATTACTACACAGACCCCTGGGCGCGTGTGTGTGTTTGTTCATGTCGTGTTTCATGCGTGCATGATTGTGTGTGTGCGTGTTTTTGTGTGTGTGTGCTCATGTGTGTTTTTGTGTGCCTGTGTGTGTGTTCACGTGCATGTTTGTGTGTTTAATATCTATGACAGATCCATCAGTCACTAGTGGCCTTTTAAGTGTTCTCCATTACCTTTTCACATGATGTCAATAGCCATTGTGTAATGAATCAATTGACTGTGCTGTAGCCGACAGTAGCCATATGATAATGGCGCTAACTACATGAGATGACACTACTCACAGGGACTGACCACACTGTTCCCCCAGTTTATGATGTTGGTCACAGACATCTACACCCAAAACATTCTCTTTTTGTCACATTTGTAGATAACAAAATGCTCTTGATACATTCAGTAACATGATGTGAATATTCCTGGAACATACGGGGTAGATGCAACATAAGACAAACACATTACAAGGGTTTGAGTGGCCTCACACCACTCCAACGTGGGCACAATTCCTAAGACTCAAAGAAGAGTCTTCAACTATAAGGTTATTTTTTGAGCTCTCCTAGCTGTGCTGCTTGGAACACAACCCCGCATCCCCGCAATCACACAACTACTGTTGTTGTTTAAGCAATCCAAAAATGGTCCATTATAAATCGCAATCTGAGTCAGGTGGGCATCATTTGAAAGCTTGTTCTATTGCCAACATGACTAGCTAAGTTATAAAATATGATATTACAGTGCTTTCACAAGGCAATTCAGGGAAACAGATCATCATCTTGTGGCGCAGCAAATTTTCTTCACAATAGACAAACATAGTGGTCATTATTGTACATCACACATAGTGGTCATTAATGTACATCAAACATAGTGGTCATTAATGTACATCAAACATAGTGATCATTAATGTACATCACACATAGTGGTCATTATTGTACATCACACATAGTGGTCATTAATGTACATCAAACATAGTGGTCTTTAATGTACATCACACATTGTGGTCATTAATGTACATCAAACATAGTGGTCATTAATGTACATCAAACATAGTGATAATTAATGTACATCAAACATAGTGGTCATTAATGTACATCACACATAGTGGTCATTAATGTACATCACACATAGTGGACATTAATGTACATCAAACATTGTGGTCATTAATGTACATCACACATTGTGGTCATTAATGTACATCAAACATAGTGATCATTAATGTACATCACACATTGTGGTCATTAATGTACATCACACATAGTGGTCATTAATGTACATCAAACATAGTGGTCATTAATGTACATCACACATAGTGGTCATTAATGTACATCAAACATAGTGGTCATTAATGTACATCACACATAGTGGTCATTAATGTACATCACACATTGTGGTCATTAATGTACATCAAACATAGTGGTCATTAATGTACATCACACATAGTGGTCATTAATGTCCATCAAACATAGTGGTCATTAATGTACATCACACATAGTGGTCATTAATGTACATCACACATAGTGGTCATTAATGTACATCACACATAGAGATCATAAACATTGGCACTGTGTATGACATGAGTTTTATGATATGGAAATGTAAAGAGCACATTTGGAATCACTGGTATTTGGCTTGATTATATGACATCAAAGTGGTATTGATCATAATCCTCAACGTCTCATCTTTCAAAGTCCTCTTAATTTATAGCATTTCACTCATTCCGACAACAAAAAATAATGCAAATGTTGCCCAATCAGCGGGAGGGATGAGGGCGACTTCTTGTCGCACGAGGTGCTCAAGTTCAGACGGTCTGTCAGTCAAAACCCACACGGCGCTGTGAAGTATAACATGTATAAGATGTTACTGTACAGCCACCGCGTTCCAATTTAGGCTTTTATCAGTGCCGTATACGGTACAAGTGTAAAGGGCTACAGAATCAACATGCATTATTTATTAAAATTAGAATTGAACAGGTGAAGAGGTATGTTTAGATAAACTATGCAGAAAAAAAGAGATATAATTTACATCCCCCTTCATCATTACTACTTCATTCCCCTTCTAAATAAATGGGTGAATGGCGCTCCTGTTTATGTGTGATATGATTGTGTGATGTGTGAGTGTGTGTGTGATTGTGTGTTATGTGTGTGTGTCCGGATGGGGCTGAGACCTTTACGTTATCAGGGAAACTTATGTCATCCATTACCAATCAAATCTTAGATAGCGTTTTAGTTGGGTAGTGTGTCTCCTATTCTAATCGAATCCATGGCTCCCTCTGAAAGCCAACTCCGCTGTTGCTCCAACCAAACACAAATACACATGCACACACAAATACACACACACACACGCTCTCACGCGGGTTGTTTTCCTATCAAAGCGTTTCCTGTCTCAAATTTCCATCAGTTATCAAAGTTCCTGATTGAATTTGAAAAGTGAGCCCAGCTATGTCAATCACATTACATGCATGGTCCACATCATGCCGTCTCTCATCAGACTCAGATGTGGTGTGTGTGTGTGTGTCTGTTTCTGTGTCGATGTGTGGTTAAAGCCTGCTCCAGAGACAGTGTCATGGACACGCCAGCCCACAGCACCCCTCAGAGTAGAACTAGTAAAAGCCAGACAACAACGGATACAAGGAAAGAGAAAAAGAGAGCGATTGAGGTAGAGGGCATGAGTGAGAGTTTGAAAAACAAAAATACAGAGAAAGAGAGAAGGAATGGGAAAATCAGAGAGGGAGTGAGAGAGAGAATAGATGGATTATTTGTGGTGGTGATTTGTCATAAAAAGACCACATTAGAGTCTGACTCAGCACACACAGAGTGAACACAGAATCTCTTTCAGTAACCAGGGGATAACACAGCTTGTGTGGTTGCTCTGTGTGTGTGCGTGTGTGTATGTGTGTGTGTGCGTGCTTGCGTGTTGTTGTCCTAGTTGTACTTGTTTTGATTGATACAGTGTTCTACAGTGATTGTGTTTCCAGAAGATAAAACTGTATAAGAACAGTTGTTACTTCCTAAACTGTGGCCTGTGTATTGACCCTCTCTGTATGGGCTAAGTGTTGTGTTTACAACAGTGTTTCCCCTGCCGATAATGAGGCGGGGTGCCAAGCTCTGTCGCCTCCAGAACAGTTGGTTTCAATCTAATGGTTTTTTGATGGGTAGCCTACCACCCACAATGTAGCCTTAGAGGACTTTTCACCCCTCCAGAGAAATCTAGGGGAAACACTTGTTCATTATGTATTTTCTTTTCCTCATTTTCTTTTCCTCATCTAGCATGGTTCATAGCTTCATGAATATTCAGCAGCTTGTCTCCTATGAGCCAATAGAAACACATCTGTTATGAGCTTAATGGCACTGATAGGCTATGACCTTTGACCTTCTAAACCCTAGCCCATCAAGTTGACGAGGCTGTCACTCCCTCTTCTGGGGATAGATGCCTCCTCTCCTCCTCCTCCCTCCGGTCGATCCCTCCTTCTTTATTCCTTTATTATAATCAACCACACTTCCCTTCTTCTCAGAAGAGTCAATGTTAGTGTCACTGTCACAGACTTACAGGGCAGGCTCCTCTCTGTTCTCTGGTCCAATTCCAATCTCAGGAATTTACAATCCAATTCCCCTTTACCGGAAGGGTCCCGCCCCTTATAAATACTACATTTACTCTGCAACACACATTTGTTTTACGATCCTTGTGGGGACCATTCAAAATCCTGTTTTCCCTAGCCCCTAACCCTAACCCTAACCCTAGCCCCTAACCCTAACCCTAGCCCCTAACCCTAAATGTAAGCCTTAACCTAACCTTAACGTGAACCTTAACCCCAAATCCTAATTCCTAAAATAACCTTAACCCTAATAGGCACCCTGACCCTAAACCTAATCCCTAAGCCTTTTTCCTTGTAGGGACCAGCAACAGGTTCCCACTTGTTAGAATTGCCCTTGTTTTACTCTCCTTGTGATTAGTCAAACAAATAGTCAAACAAAAAGCACACACCCATTATCCATACAAACAGCCAAAAGGGCTTGACCAATCAATGGCAATCTGTTAGGAAACAGACACACCAATGTCTAGCATGGGCTTAATGAATGAGAGGCTGGGGGCAGTGGGGGATATGGGAGTTGGGGGTGTGTGGGATAGTTAAGGGGGTGATGGGAAGTTTGAGGTATGTGGATCATTTGTTTGTTCCACTGGGATTTCCAGACTGACCAGTCTTCTGATTAGTGAGTCATTGGTGTGTTATTGACACAGCGGAATCTCAATGGCCTTGCTGGTTGAACACAAGTGGAACGATAGGGACATCTAAAAGCTGAAGACTTCTGATCTGATATGTGGTCTCATCTGGCCAATCTGGAGGCTCCTGGGGGTTTCAGAGAGAGAGGGAAGAGGAAAAAGAGTCTTACGGTTTGATGTGAAGTGGAGCTTGAGGTTAGAGGTTAAGGGCTTATGTGTGAGGCCAGATCTGCAAACTAGGGATTAGTGTGTGTGTACTGTACTGTATATACACACCGTTCAAAGGTTTTGGGTCACTTTGACATTTCCTTGTTTTTGAAAGGAAATTATTATTTTTTGTCCATTAAAATAACATAAAATTGATCATAAATACAGTGTAGATATTGTTAATGTTGTAAATGACTATTGTAGCTGGAAACGGCTGATTTTTTATGGAATATCTACATAGGCGTACAAAGGCCCATTATCAGCAAGCATCACTCCTGTGTTCCAATGGCACGTTGTGTTAGCTAATCCAAGTTTATAATTTTAAAAGGCTAATTGATCATTAGAAAACACTTGTGCAATTATGTTAGCACAGCTGAAAACTGTTGTTCTTATTGCTCAAAGAAGCAATAAAACTAGCCTTGTAGTTGAGTATCTGGAGCGTCAGCATTTGTGGGTTCGATTACAGGCTCAAAATGTCCAGAAACAAAGAACTTTCTTCTGAAACTCGTCAGTCTATTCTTGTTCTGAGAAATGAAGGCTATTCCATGCGAAAAACTGCCAAGAAACTGAAGATCTCAAACAACGCTGTGTACTACTCCCTTCACAGAACAGCAAAAACTGTCTCTAACCAGAATAGAAAGAGGAGTGGGACAACTGAGCAAGAAGACAAGTACATTAGAGTGTCTAGTTTGAGAAACAGACGCCTCACAAGTCCTCAACTGGCAGCTTAATTAAATAGTACCCCCAAAACACCAGTCTTAATGTCAACAGTGAAGAGGCGACTCCAGGATGCTGGCCTTCTAGGCAGAGTTCCTCTGTCCAGTGTCTTTGTTCTTTTGCCCATCTTAATCTTTCCTTTTTATTGGGCAGTTTGAGTTATGTCTTTTTCTTTGGAACTCTGCCTAGAAGGCCAGCATCCTGTAGTCGCCTCTTCACTGTTGACATTGAGACTGGTGTTTTGTGGGTACTATTTAATGAAGCTGCCAGTTGAGGACTTGTGAGGCGTCTGTTTCTCAAAGGCTTACGGTGAGAGAAAATATATTTTCAAAGCAAGTCCTGACTCTGACACATTGTATATTTCTGAGTGAGAATGTTGCGTTGATTAGGGAACACTGGGTTTGCTTATGAATGTGGCTACATGTTTTTTTGCCCTATCAATCACATGAGTCATTGAGACCTATCTGCCACATGTACTTTGAGCATGCTGTGTGTGCACGTGTGCGTGTGTGTGTGTATATGTGTGTGCGTGTGCGTATGTATGTGTGTGTCTGTGTGTGTGCATGCACTCGTGCGTGCGTGCCTGTGTGATTTATAACTATAGCTTTCAGTTCAGATTTCCATCATCTCCATTCCATCGCACAGATTACCACGTATGACATCACTGCAGATAGGACACTGGATTTTGGTACTGAAACACACAGACCCGTGCACGCACGTATGCACACACACACACACCAAATCAACACGTCTTACACTCTAACAACAGCTCTAACTGCCATGTTAAACAAGCATGAACCAGTGATTGGCACATCTGTCAAGATGATGAAATTATGACCTCTCTCTCTCTCTTACGCTCTCTGTTTCGCGCTCTCTCTCGTGTGTGTTTGGGTCAGTGTGTGTGTGCGTCCCTGCATAGGTTGTGTGTGTGTGTGTTGTTGCAGGGAGCCAAACGGACTGCTGTTGTGGCTGTAAATCATTTGTGTGCTCACTAACTGAGGTATGTTGGCTTCCATGCTCTTAGTTATTGAGATATACCAGAAACACCCTGTCTGTATAGGATATACATTATATTTAGCATCTTAGTGAACTGCTCATATCTAGTATCCTTAATAATGTATGGACTGTAAACATTGATCATTGTGTTTAGACTTTTGACTTGCTTACACATACACACATGCACAGGCACTAAAAAAACTTTTCTTGAGATCATTAGGGACCCAGTCTAAAGCAGTGGCCCTGGGAACACTGTTAGCAGCTGCTGGAGAGGCTGATCTCTCATTCAAACCTACACGAGAGACACAAACAGCCTGAGATCTGATGTATTGCGTGTGTGTGTGTGTGTGTGTGTGTGTGTGTGTGTGTGTGTGTGTGTGTGTGTGTGTGTGTGTGTGTGTGTGTGTGTGTGTGTGTGTGTGTGTGTGTGTGTGTGTGTGTGTGTGTGTGTGTGTGTGTGTGTGTGCTCCTCCACCTTGCCCCTTCTACTCCTCTTCACTAGATAATGAGGGCCTTTTGTGATAAAATGGTCTCTGTGTTAAAATGTCACAGTCCTCTCCCCGTATCCTCTCATTCCTTTTCCTACTGTCCCCTCTGACAATACCGGGACCCTGTCTGTTTTACTGAAGAAGGATAGGAGAAAATAATCATTCGTCCATAGTCACACGTGTTTAAAAAAAAAACATTTGTTGTTTTATCACTTTGTACAATGGGAGACTCAAATCAGCTAGACATCTGAGAACTGGAGTAGTTGTGTGAACACAGTTGTTATGATTCCAGTGTATAGTCGGTGTGGTTGAAGAAACAATAATGTCCTCAACATTACAGATAGAAATGCTAGGAATAGAGGTGACATGATTCCATATTCTACATGACAGATAACCTATCTAGACTGTTCTACACTATACATTTCTACATGGAATGTTCTGTAATGTTTCACCGTCTGTCTTGAACAGGTACCTGAACTGCTGTACAGTACATTGCTACATACTCGCTCAGTGTTTGTGGGCCAACCAGCTAGACTGCCTCATGACGTTTATCTAGCAGATTCTTTCATTCCTCTCTGTCACACACTAACTTATAGTTTGCATTCTATTTGGCACTGAGTTTCTCAGTTAGGAGAACAGACAAAGGTCTGAGAGGGACGTACAGAGATAATTGGCACAAATGGCAAGCAGCATTTGTGGTAAGTCTTTTGATCACACCACGCTAACATGTAGTAGTATTTACTTCCATTTACCCTTCTGCAATACTATCCTTAAAATGTAACCATTGTTTTTGTTGCTGTCGTTGTTGTAGCACAGATTGCAATAAAGATTAGACTACTTTTTAAAAGTACACTTTAAAAATTATTAACTGTTGAGCACCATTACATACAGTAGGAATTGATATGAGACAATTTAGACTGGATTTTTTTGTTTCTAAGTATCATAATTAACAATTGTTACCACATATATTCTTAGTAAAAGTCAGGAAAATTATGATTCTGTCAGATGAGACAGGATCATACATTTTCCACCTCAGATTGTAGGAAAAGTGATTATGGGAGAAATTGGATAATCAATCTAAATGCTGGAATCCATGGACAAATGGGTGTATCAAAATGGAAACTAAAATATGTTGCCTGGGCGGAGCTCCAAACAGAGGTTGTGTTTCAGACAGTTTTTCTGACTTGCAATAACCTAGCTTGCGTAAGATACTGTACAACAATTAAACACTGCATGGGCTCCTAAAACTTTATCCGACCAGGAAAAGAGGCACCGACAAAACAAGAAAAAAGGAAAAACAAGGAAATACCTCTCCTGAGGAGATTTTTCTGGAAACATAATTTCTACTTAGAGCCAACCACATGCTAGCATTAACAGCCCGCCCAGAGAGCAATATAATTTAGGGGGTTTTCTCTGCTGTTAAACATAGTGGTGGGTCCTTTTTGACTCTTAAGAGGGGCGGCAGGTAGCCTAGTGGTTAGAGTGTTGGACTTGTAACTGGAGGTTTGCAAGTTCAAATCCCCAAGGTAAAAACCTGTTGTTCTGCCCCTGAACAAGGCAGTTAACCCACTGTTCTCCGGGCGCTGAAGTTGTGGATGTTGATTAAGGCAGCCCCCCACACCTCTCTGATTCAGAGGGGTTGAGTTAAATGTGGAAGAAACATTTCAGTTGAAGGCATTTGGTTGTACAACTAACTAATAATGGTGACTTTGACAGGTTAAGGGGTCATGTTTCAAACATATTTCCACACACAATATAAGATTTGGCCTCAACAGACTGACTGCATTAGCCAAAAGTGATCTGCCATTCACATTATGTTCTTATTATATTTTATGAATTCTTATTTTGGTTGCATTGTCAAGAAGGAACCTGCTAGCAATGATCCCTCAAAATTTTTTCTGCAAATTTCAGGTCTGCTGATTGGAAACTTGAACATTGTGAAAATTATGTGCATCTTCCAGCAAGCATTTACTGTGAACACTGAGGCTGTACTCGTGTTAAGTTATAGTTTTAACTGTGGCCATGTAGGCTTCTGTCGCTATTTGATCATGATGTAGGCCCACCAGAGTGGCCTACCATTAAAAAACTATGTAGAAAATGCATCCCATAACATATTAACATTAAAATAGCTGTTCTATCATTCAGCCTTTTAAAGAAAAAAAGCATGCAGGGCTTGACGTTAACCTGTTTGTCCAATTGTCCTTCAGCTAAGGACTGAAAATGTTGTTGTGTTGTTTGAATAAAATGCAATATTATTCCCATATCACTATTACAGAGAATTAGAGAAATGATTACGCTCTATCTATTGGCTACTTAGCTTATTCAAAATACCACACAGTCCCTTTAAGACAAAAAAAAGCTCTTTACCTCACTCACTTTTCAAAGATGTCTAGAATTTTTTTTTGCTCTTGCAGGAAGCAATCACTCCCCTATTAATGACTAAAAATGATCTATAACTGGGCTAATAACTCACTAACTAGCAAAGGATATGAACAAAATGTGCATACGTGGTCTCGCTTTGATCTCAAAACAACTGCATCTACTCACGAACGCTCGTGCTGTTAAAACAGTCCAGTTTAAAGTAAATGGCACAGATCCATATATGGCAATGGTCTATTTGCATATAGACCTGCTGCAGCTCTGACTGGTTATGCCACACCAGTCTGTGTAGAGTACAGGATGCGTTGTGCTTGTCAATGCAATAGAATTGTACTCTGATGCGTTCTGCCTACAACAAAATCTCTTGCATAGTTTGTTTTATTTCTGTATTTTGCATTGAAAGTAGCTAATATTGTGTTGAATCGATCACAATTGCCACAGTAAAGGGAAACGTTGATAGTGTTAACAGGGCAAACTCTAGAACAGTGGTCACCAACCTTTTCTGAGTCAAGATCACTTTGAGTCAAAATACAAGCCGAGATCTACCGCTCAGATTTGTTCTTAACATGACTTAAAAAATGTAAGCCTATGCAACAACCAATTAAAAACAGTACTGTAGCAATGAGGTTTATTCAGTAAGCTATAGGCCCAAAACATTATCACTGCATATTGCCCTGCATTTCGGGTCATTTCAAAATGTAAGGTAGGCTATATGATCACACCGGTAATAGATCCGTTGTTGTATTATTTGTGAAGCACAGCTACATTTAAATAATTTGCTTTTTATTTGTATTTTTTGGGGCTGATGGTGCCTGCATCTGATGGTAAGTCTCAGCAGAGGGAGAGAGCAGCAGACATCCCTCGTTGACATCCCTCTGCTCTTCCTTAGCAAAAAGGGACACCGTATTCCAGATGATGGCGAAACTCGAGTCGCGTCGCATTATTTCTGCCACATGCACAAGTTCATGTTTTTACTCCTATGAACAGAAAAAGTGAAATATTCCTCAATATTAAAAAAGACCCAAGAGGCAAAAAGTATGCAAGCCTATAAATACACTTTCCTACTCATTCATTACTGCTGCACTGCTTGTTGTAATGCTGAGTGTAAATAGGAAGAATGTGCATTTCATGGCTTATAAAAGTGTTCAATACAAAAACTTTACATACCTTTTTGGTATGGGACTGGCACATTTCTCTCTCTCTCTCTCTTTCTCTCACTCTCTCTCTCTCTCTCTCTCTCTCTCTCTCTCTCTCTCTCTCTCTCTCTCTCTCTCTCTCTCTCTCTCTCTCTCTCTCTCGCTCTTACCGGTCTGGTAAGAGTTCAGTTAGAAACCTAATTCTGGGAACAGAAGCCTTCAATGCTGTGTAAGAAGGGAGAGGGAGATGTCTATGGGAGGAAGATCACGCTGGTGGACAGTCCTGGCTGGTGGAGGGGGTTTCAATTGTGTGATACTGCTGAGATTGCAAAACATGAACAGCAGCACAGTGTGTCTCTATGCTCCCCTGGACCCCATGCTTTCATATGTGTGGTTGAAGTGGACTTGTCATTCACTTATGCATTCAGAAGGTCATGTCCAGCTCTTTGGCGAGAGAGTCTGGAGTTTCACCATCATACTGTTCACATGGAAGGACTGTCTGGGGGACAGAACAATTGAGCAATTCATTGAGGGTGAAGGAGAGGCACTCCAATGGCTTATAGAGAAATGTGGGAGAAAATATCATGTTCTCAGAAATGAGGACAGGGGTGATGGCACTCAGGTCACAGAGCTACTGGACAAGATAGAGGTGATGGTGGCAGGAAACAGTGGCAGACATTTTGAAATTGAGACTTCACAACTGCAGAAAGGAGAGAAGGGAAGTGAAAGAGAGAGCTCAAGAAAGATTTCATAGAGCTCATAAGCAAAGAAAGACACTGAAAGCACTCCAAGGTTAGTCCAAGTGTACTGATGACTGATCACTTGAGCCTCATATTGTACATTTTATGCAGTGGTGGAAAAAGTAGCCAATTGTCATACTTGAGTAAAAGTAAAAAGTGAAAGTCACCCAGTAAAATACTAATTGAGTAAAAGTGTAAAAGTATTGGGTTGAAAATATACTTAAGTATCAAAAGTACATGTAATTGCTAAAATATACTTAAGTATCAATAGTTAAAGTAAAAGTATAAATCATTTAAAATTCCTTATATTAAGCAAACCAGACAGCACGATTTTCTTGTTTTTTAAATTTACAGATAGCCAGGGGCGCACACCAACACTCAGACATAATTTACAAACAAAACATTTGTGTTCAGTGAGTCCGCCAGATCAGAGGCAGTAGGGATGACCAGGGATGTTCTCTTGATAAGTGTGAATTGGACCATTTTCCTGTCCTGTTAAGCATTCGAATTGTAACAAGTACTTTTGGGTGTCAGGGAAAATGTATGGAGTTATTTTGTTATACATTATTTTCTTTAGGAAAGTCCAGATACCTCAAAAAACGACTTAAGTATTTTTACTCAAGTACTTTACACCACTGATTTATGTAGGACTTCAAATCAATTCCAAATATTACAAAATTACATAAATGCATATTTACTATAATCAAATGTATTAACACTAATATAGAGAACCGTTTACTTTTTCTCAGGAATTGCACACATTCAGAGAGAAATCCAAATTATTTTGGTGGGCTGGATCTGGGCTGGGAAAAGCCATGCAGGAAACACTATTTTGAACAATGAAGCATTTGAAACTGCAGGTAATAATGGTGAAGTGGCTGGGAGGAAGGTCACATTCGTAGACACTCCTGGTTGGTGGAAATATTTCCCAGCCCAGCTAAATCCAGACCAGGTCAAAGACGAGATCCTGAACGGTGCGTCTCTGTGTTCTCCAGCAACCCATGCCATACTCCACTAGACACCTCATTCATGAAAGAACAAAAACAGAACATACAAGCAAACATGGGGCAGTTTGGAAAGAATGTCTGGAGGCACATTAGGTCAGAGACTTGCTAGAGAAGATCGAAGAAATTGCGGCAGGTAACAATTTCTGTTTACAGACCACAGATACTAAAAGCAACATGGCGACAGCTGATCACACCAAGACAAACCAAGAGCTCTATGGCACAGAGGTTGAGTTGGAGGAGTTGATGTGACTTGTGAATCAAGAATGGGACACTAAAAACATAGAAAAAAGGAAAACAGCACGCAGGGTATTAATGGACATCAAGTCTGCTAAAGCCAAGGAGAGAGGAGATAGAAGCATGGACTATCCTATTGTTGTAAGATATCCTGTGTTTGTACTTAGAAAAGCATTGTAAAAGCCTTTCTCATTCCAGTTAAAAATCTGGAGTCAGGTTCTGAATTGACTGAGACGCTTTTCAGTCGGGATGAAAAGCAATGCAAAGAAGAAAATGACAAGTCAATGAAGACGCAGGTAGGGAAATCAAAGGTCTCAAGGAAGATGTCTCATTGCCCTTTGACAGCCGTGAGTAATACAGGAGGGGTGTAACCTGGTACTACATTTTAAGAACCAAGTTAGAGGTAGATCATTAAATGCCATGTTTTCTGATTCTTTCTTGACCAGGAAATTCTGAGTTGATTCGGAATTTAATAGAAGTTAGCTCCTAACATTCCTAACATTGTTTTTCAGCAAGCACTGGTACCCTCACAGTACCAGGAGCCGAGGTTGGAAATCCAGTGGGTGGTCGACTCACAGACAAGTGGAAGGACATGCTAGAGAAGGAATGGTGCAGACGAGAAGTTGCCATAATGAACAACTTCCAAATGACGCTTCAGAACCTACATTTAGGTAACTTAAAGTTATTGTAAATTTCCAGTGTTTAAACTGAGATGCTTATAATATGAACCAATGGAGACCAATATGCACTGTAAAGTAAGCAAACAGACAGGCTTTGATGTGATGCTGTTCTTTTCATAGGTTTGTCTGAGCCTGGTGATGATGAGATTGAGAGATCAAGGCGCATAGTGAATGCATGGATAACATGGACAGATCCCACAAGTTCGGGAATTGGCTCAAACAGCAATGAAACAGAAGAAGACCGGTGACAGAAAGAAAATATCATTAATGAGTAATACAGTAGAGCAAGACCCAATGAAGGAGGGACAGCGCCCTGCTGAGGGGAGGACGGCTCATAATAATGTCAGAAATGGCATCAATGGAATGGTATCCAACATATCAAATACGTGGTTTCCATGTGGTTGATACCACTCCATTGACTCCATTCCAGCCAATATTCTGAGCGATCCTCCCCTCAGCAGCCTCCTCTGATAGAGCACTACTCTGAATGTGGAATCCACTGCCTCTTCCCTTTGTAATGACATTTAATTCAATTTTACTAAATTTTTCCAATTACCTGTAAGATTTAGATTTTTGTTAATCATAATAATGATAATACTTTATTTTAGCAAAACTGTGACAGCAATGTTTTATTCAATTAGCAAAAATAATCACAACAGTTTGTTACTATTCCTCATTGGGTGGAGGGGTGGAGACAAGCACAAAGACAGGTGAAACCGATCAGGGTGTGACAGAAGATAGGTACCTACAGTTCAATTGTATTACAGTACATTGAATTGCATAGTATTGCATTGTAGTATTAACATGTTTTAATATTGTGCTATTTATCAATATTTTGTACATAACAAAACTACAGATCTCTGTAATAATAATAATATTTTGAACTATTAAAGTCTCTGTCTTAGTTGGGTTGTTGCTAGTTTGTTATTAGAACCATTACAATAAGGTAGTTACTGTACCTGACGTGATCCACCCAAAAGACTACAACAGTGGACCACGTTCTGTTCAGGCACTTAAAGACCCAAATCAATTATCCCTGAGAGCAACAGAGAAAGAGCAGTCCTGGGGTGTTAAAGAGCATATAAAGAAACCTTTAACTCATTTAACCTTTCACCTCTCAGCAATTATGACATTTTACCAGATCGATGATATTGATGACCGCCGTCTTTATATTCATATTAATTTGTCTTGTCAAATTACAATCACAAGCCATCAGTAGGTCTCCCTGCTAGAGAGGTTATCAGGATAGGATCAGGACTAAATCCTAATGAGTGCTCTGGGTATAAGAGATGCTTTGGTACTGTGTGTGTGCGTGTGTGCGTGTGTGTGTGCGTGCGTGTGTGCGTGTGTGTGTGTGTGCGCACTTGTGCGTGTGTGAGAGGTTGTTGGTATTCTGTGTTGCTACTGGTGCGGGATGATATTGTATGGAAACCTTCCATCTGTTCAACAGTTGGAGACCTCAGATCTCTGTGACTGGGTATACATAGGCATCCGCCAGCTACAACACACAGGCAGCAGTATAGCTCCCATGCAATGCATAGAAACACACATGCAAACATACATACATTCAGTAAACAAAAGTAGTCCTGTAAACATACAACTGCACTGTAGTAGACGAGGTGGTTCAGAGAGCTACACTTGAAAGAAGAGACCTATGCTGAGTACTAAAGACAAAACACACAGACAGACAGACAGACACTTCCACAGCCAGGCTTTTCACAAAGCACTGTAGATTAAAAGCAAAAAGGCCACCTGCACTTTCCTAGGACAGCGATGAAATAAAATCTGCTTTCCTGGTATTTCTGTGCGGGCAGATTTCAAATTTAGCCACAAAAGGAAATATTCAAAGGCTCCGGTCTCTTTTGATTGAATTATCTGAGCTCAGGTCCATTTTCATGGTCAGGTTGTGGGCTTGGCTAGGAATCCATAGCGATATCCGTGGGATTGCATGAACAGGGGGATTCAATCCCTGTGCCTCTGACGCTGAGAGACGCTCTGCCCTCAAATCAGCTTTGGTCATCCATCATGCTTTACGCCGCATCACACACGAGGACGGCATGACAAAACAGAGAGCGAGGGGAAGAAGAGAGGGAAAACGGGGAGAGGGAAAAGATGGAGAGAAAAAGAAGAGAGAGAAACAGGGAGAGGGAAGGTGAGCTAGAGAAGGCAGGGTGAGAGAGAGAGAGAGAGAGAGAGAGAGAGAGAGAGAGAGAGAGAGAGATGGGAAAGCAACAACCTTTTATAATCAATATCCATTTCCCAGTGCTGTCGTGTTGTTGGGAGAAGCTGAAGCCTTACCAAATGGAATAGTCTGATCGTAAGTAAAATATCACCTTCAATCCCAAACGCCCCCCATTCATCTTCATTAAGATCAGCTCATTTTTTGGCAATGGCTTCCCCCTTTCCTCTCTCTGTAGTCACAATGAATACATCAGAACTGAGCTGTGTTTGGAGGACTTGGCACCTGCACATCGCTGTAGTCATTTTACTGACAAGTTTTAGCTGCATTCCATTACAGCATTCTATGATGCTGCATAATTCCAATACACAGAAAACTGAAAATATGCCATGTCTATGGGAATACATCTCAAACTGTTTTCTGTCTGCTTCTAATATTGCTAATGCCCAGAAATGACAGATCATTTCATATGGGGTGTTTCTCAATATGCATAATACCGTGCTCCACACCTCAAGCTCAGAATGCGCTCTTCGAGGGCGTTCTCTTGGGTACATTCTTTTAGGACAAAAGTGTGGAGATCGCATACATTTTACATTTGAGAATCACTGCAAACTACCCTGCTGCCTTTGACCTTTTAGAAGAAATTGTATCATCAACATGTCGACTGCTCATCTATTCTGGACTTTCCTGGAACACAACTAGCCTCTGTTACTAATGTTAAACAGTACCAGTCAAAAGTTTGGGCACACCTACTCTACGTTGTAGAATAATAGCGGAAACATCAAAACTATGAAATAACACATATGGAATCATGTAGTAACCAAAAAAGTGTTAAACAAATCAAAATATATTTTATATTTTAGATTCTTCAAAGAAAGCACCCTTTGCCTTGATGACAGCTTTGCACACTTTTTGCATTCTCTCAACCAGCTTCAACTGGAATGCTTTTCAAACAGTCTTGAAGGAGTTCCCACATATGCTGAGCACTTGTTGGCTGATTTTCCTTCACTCTGCGTCCAACTCATCCCAAACCATCTCAATTGGGTTCAGGTCGGGTGATTGTGGAGGTCAGGTCATCTGATGCAGCACTCCATCACTCTCCTTCTTGGTCAAATAGCCCTTACACAGCCTGGAGGTGTGTTTTGGGTCATTGTCCAGTTGAAAAACAAATGATAGTCCCACTAAGCGTAAACCAGATGGGATGGTGTATCACTGCAGAATGCTGTGGTAGCCATGCTGGTTAGGTGTGCTTTGAATTCTAAATAAATCACAGACAGTGTCACACCTCCTCCTCCATGCTTCACAGTGGGAACCAGACATGTGGAGATCATCCTATTACCTACTCTGCATCTCACAAAGACACGGCGGTTGGAATCAAAAATCTTCAATTTGGACTCATCAGACCAAGGACAGATTTCCAGCAGCCTAATGTCCATTGCTCGTGTTTCTTGGCCCAAGCAACTGTCCAAACTTTTGACTAGTACTGAATATACAGTGGGGCAAAAAAGTATTTAGTCAGCCACCAATTGTGCAAGTTCTCTCACTTAAAAAGATGAGAGAGGCCTGTAGGAAAAAAAAATCCAGAAAATCACATTGTAGGATTTTTAATGAATTTATTTGCAAATTATGGTGGAAAATAAGTATTTGGTCACATACAAACAAGCAAGATTTCTGTCTCTCACAGACCTGTAACTTCTTCTTTAAGAGGCTCCTCTGTCCTCCACTCGTTGCCTGTATTAATGGCACCTGTTTGAACTTGTTATCAGTATAAAAGACACCTGTCCACAACCTCAAACAGTCACACTCCAAACTCCACTATGGCTAAGACCAAAGAGCTGTCAAAGGACACCAGAAACAAAATTGTAGACCTGCACCAGGTTGGGAAGACTGAATCTGCAATAGGTAAGCAGCTTGGTTTGAAGAAATCAACTGTGGGAGCAATTATTAGGAAATGGAAGACATACAAGACCACTGATAATCTTCCTCGATCTGGGGCTCCACGCAAGATCTCACCCGTGGGGTCAAAATGATCACAAGAACGGTGAGCAAAAATCCCAGAACCACACGGGGACCTAGTGAATGACCTGCAGAGAGCTGGGACCAAAGTAACAAAGCCTACCATCAGTAACACACTACGCCGCCAGGGACTCAAATCCTGCAGTGCCAGACGTGTCCCCCTGCTTGAGCCAGTACATGTTCAGGCCCGTCTGAAGTTTGCTAGAGAGCATTTGAATGATCCAGATGAGGATTGGGAGAATGTCATATGGTCAGATGAAACCAAAATAGAACTTTTTGGTAAAAACTCAACTCAGTGTTTGGAGGACAAAGAATGCTGAGTTGCATCCAAAGAACACCATACCTACTGTGAAGCATGGGGGTGGAAACATCATGCTTTGGCGCTGTTTTTCTGCAAAGGGACCACGACGACTGATCCGTAAAGGAAAGAATGAATGGGGCCATGTATCGTGAGATTTTGAGTGAAAACCTCCTTCCATCAGCAAGGGCATTGAAGATGAAACGTGGCTGGGTCTTTCAGCATGACAATGATCCCAAACACACCGCCTGGCAACGAAGGAGTGGTTTTGTAAGAAGCATTTCAAGGTCCTGGAGTGGCCTAGCCTGTCTCCAGATCTCAACCCCATAGAAAATCTTTGGAGGGAGTTGAAAGTCCGTGTTGCCCAGCGACTGCCCCAAAACATCACTGCTCTAGAGGAGATCTGCATGGAGGAATGGGCCAAAATACCAGCAACAGTGTGTGAAAACCTTGTGAAGACTTACAGAAAACGTTTGACCTCTGTCATTGCCAACAAAGGGTATATAACAAAGTATTGAGATAAACTTTTGTTATTGACCAAATACTTATTTTCCACCATCATTTGCAAATAAATAAATTTAAAATCCTACAATGTGATTTTCTGGATTTCTTTTTCTCATTTCGTCTGTCATAGTTGAAGTGTACCTATGATGAAAATTACAGGCCTCTCTCATCTTTTTAAGTTGGAGAACTTGCACAATTGGTGGCTGACTAAATACTTTTTTGCCCCACTGTATACTCCTTCAAAGGTTTACTATTTTGCTTCCATTCAACCACAAGAGAGTTAGGGCACTGATGTTGGGATATTAGGCCTGGCAGGCAGTCTGTGTTCCAATTCATCCCAAAGGTGTTTGATGGAGTTGAGGTCAGGGCTCTGTGCAGGCCAGTCAAGTTCTTCCACACTGATCTCGACAAACCATTTCTGCATGGACCTCGCTTTGTGCATGGGGGCTTTGTCATGCTGAAACAGGAAAGGGCCTTCCCCAAACTGTTGCCACAAAGTTGGAAGCACAGGATTGTCTAGAATGTCATTGTATGCTGTAGTGTTATGATTTCCCTTCAGTGGAACTATGGGGCCTACCATGAAATACAGCTCCAGACCATTATTCCTCCTCCACCAAACTTTACAGTTGGCACTGTGCAACTTGGCACTGTGCAACTGATCGCTGGTAGCGTTCTCCTGGCATCCTCCAAACCCAGATTTGTTTGTGGGACTGCCAGATGGTGAAGCGTGATTCATTACTCCAGAGAACATGTTTCCACTGCTCCAGAGTCCAATGGTGGCGAGCTTTACACATTGAAGGGGACGAGCTTTACACGTTGAAGGAGAGGTTATTTTCCTGACACCACTCTGCCACGGCCCTCACCTCCTCCATGTAGGTTGTCTCGTCATTGTTGGTAATCAGGCCTACCACTGTTGTGTCATCTACAAACTTGATTATTGAGTTGGAGTCGTGTGTGGCCACACAATCATGGGTGAACAGGGAGTACAGGAGGGGGCTGAGCACGCACCCTTTGTGGGGTCACTGTGTTGAGGATCAACGTAGTGGAGGTGTTGTTGTCTCTCTTCACCATCTGGGGGCTGCCCGTCTGGATGTCCAGGACCGAGTTGCACAGGGTGGGGTTCAGACCCAGGGCCCCGAGCCTAATGATGAGGTTGGAGGGTACTTTGATGTTTAAGGCTGAGCTGTAGTTAATGAACAGCATTCTTATATTGATATTCCTCTTGTCCAGATGGGATAGGGCAGTGTACCAGAACAATGGTGGACATATTGAAACAAGTGGGGACAGCAGAATGAGATAGGGAAAGATTGAATATATCCGTAAACTCTCCAGACAAATCAAATCAAATAAAAATAAATTGTCACGTGTGCCGAATACAACAGGTGTAGACCTTACAGTGAAATGCTTACTTACAGGCTCTAACCAATAGGTGAACAATAGGTAAGTAAATAAACAAAAACACCAGTAAAAAGAGTGAAAAATAACAGTAGCGAGGCTATATACAGTAGCGAGGCTACATACAGACACCGGTTAGTCAGGCTGATTGAGGTAGTACGTACATGCGGGACACAATGCAGATAGATAGCCCGGTTAGCCAATGTGTGGGAGTACTGGTTGGTCAGGCCAATTGAGGTGGTATGTACATGAATGTATAGTTAAAGTGACTATACATATACGATAAACAGAGAGTAGCAGCAGCGTAAAAGAGCGGTGGGGGTGGGGGGGATGCACACAATGCAAATAGTCCGGGTAGCCATTTGATTACCTGTTCAGGAGTCTTAAGGCTTGGGGGTTAAAACTGTTGAGAAGCCTTTTTGTCCTAGACTTGGCACTCCGGTACCGCTTGCCATGCGGTACCCCCCCCCCCAACCGCTCTTTTACGCTGCTGCTACTCTCTGTTTATCATATATGTATAGACACTTTAACTATACATTCATGTACATACCACCTCAATTGGCCTGACCAACCAGTACTCCCACACATTGGCTAACCGGGCTATCTATCTGCATTGTGTTCCGCCACCCACCACCCGCCAACCCCTCTTTTACGCTACTGCTACTCTCTGTTCATCATATATGCATAGTCACTTCAACCATAACTACATGTACATATACTACCTCAATCAGCCTGACTAACCAGTGTCTGTATGTAGCCTCGCTACTTTTATAGCCTCGCTACTGTATATAGCCTCGCTACTGTATATATATTTTTATTGTTGTTTTTATTTCCTTACTTACCTATTGTTCACCTAATACCTTTTTTTTTGCACTATTGGTTAGAGCCTGTAAGTAAGCACTTCACTGTAAGGTCTACCTGTTGTATTCTGCGCACGTGACAAATAAACCTTTGATTTGATTTGATTTGATCTTCCTCCCAGGGAAGGCCTGTCTGCTCAGACCTATCCATCACAGTTGACAAATCCATGGTGTCCCCCTCCCAGAGTGCAAAGAACCTTAGAATGACCCTGGACAACATCCCGTTGTTCCCTTCAAACATCAAAGCAGTGACCCGTTCCTGCAGGTTCATGCTATACAACATCCATAGAGTACGACTCTACCTCACACAGGAAGCAGCGCAGGTCCTATTCCAGGCACTTGTCCTCTCCCATCTGGACTCTGGCAGCTCGCTGTTGGCTGGGCTCCCCGCTTGTGTCATCAAACCCCTGCAACTTATCCAGAACGCTGCAGCCCGCCTGGTGTTCAACCTTCCCAAGTTCTCCCATGTCACCCTGCTCCTTCACACACTCCACTCGCCTCCAGTCGAAGCTCGCATCCACTTCAAGACCATGGTACTTGCCCACTGAGCAGCAAAAGGAACTGCCCCTCCCTACCTTCAGGCTATGCTCAAACCCTACACCCCAACCTGAACGCTCCGTTCTGCCACCTCTCTCCTCTTAGCCCTCCCACCCCTACTAGCTCTGACTTTGTGACAGAAAACACACACAGACATTCACACAGCTCTCAGATGGACGGACATTTTAGTTGAAAGCTGTGTGTGTGTGTGTGTGTGTGTGTGTGTGTGTGTGTGTGTGTGTGTGTGTGTGTGTGTGTGTGTGTGTGTGTGTGTGTGTGTGTGTGTTTGTGTGTGTGTGTGTGTGTGTTTGTGTGTGTGTGTGTGTGTGTGTAATAACCACATTGTCTTGATTGTACCGTATTCATTACAGAGACAGCTGATGGCCCCATGGGAAACAAGCTGAGGACGTATTTACATATGTATGCTCTGCCTTTTAACTAACACTAGACTGACAGCTGACTTTATCAACCAAAAGCAAAGCCTAATTTACACACACACACACACACACTCCGAGTTGTCTTCAAAGCATGAAATCAAAAACCCTACTCTCATTCACAGCACCTCAAACAAACATAATTACTGTGAGATGATAATTGCACCTTATGACCGTAATAGAGGGGCTATAAAAGGTGTAAAGGTGTATGTGTGTGTATGTGTGTGTGTGTGGGCACACATGCCCTTGGGATGCTAGTAGCTTTGCCTTTCAAAGGGGTGCAAGAGGAAGGAGCACAATCTAATGGTTCCCTCAAGACACAACGATCGTAGCTGTAAAGAGACCAAACTAGGTAAAGAGTGAGAATGAAACAACTAAAAGAGAGCGTGAGAGGCATCTGTTGGTCTTCATGGTCGTTTGTGGGTTTTTTCTCCATGTGTCTCTGTCCCGCTGACAGACTGGCCCACTGGCTGACTCTACAGCAGTATGAAACTGATTATCTTTTCGTTGCCGCGTGCTGCCACACACACTTTAAGCACCTGTCACTCACCCACCGCACAGTCACGAACACACACAGACATTCAGACACACAGACAAACACACACATACAGACATTCAGACACGCACACTTACGCAAGCATGCACACAAACACACACACACACACCGAATCTGTTTATTTGTGTCTGGGGAAATCTATGGCTATGAGCAGGGCACATTACTCCTCCTATAGAAAAAAATGATATATATATAAATAAATACATTTCCAATCAATGTTAACCACACTGAAGTGCAAACCTAATACCAATACAGATTCACTTGCAATAGCCACTGGAGTCATACATTTTGATTTACAGTAAATGGTCAAAGTAAGACAGGGACAGTCCTGGAGAATGGAGTAGAATTCTCAGTAACGAGATGCGGTGGAGTGACATACCGTCCTATACCCCCCAGCATTCTCTGGACAGAAAATGGGTTCCAGAACCTTTGGCAAACTTCCAGAACATTAGATTTAAAAAATGAAATAGAAGAGGATCAATTCCCCTCCCTCCTCTCCCCACTTGAACACAGATTTATTGCCTAAGTTATGACAGGAGTTATGACAGGATTTATGAAGAGAAGGAGACCATAGAGAAACCATATCTTCCAACTGTCTGCCAATGAAAGTGCTACCAGTGTCTGCAAGCAATCAAATATAGTATACAGTAAAGACATTCAGATCCCACCCCTCCTTGCTTTCTCTCTCTCTCTCTCTCTCTCTCTCTCTCTCTCTCTCTCTCTCTCTCTCTCTCTCTCTCTCTCTCTCTCTCTGTGTGTGTGTTGGCATTTGTGTGTATGCGTGTGCACGTGTGCATGCGCGTGTGTATGCTTGTGTGTATGTGTGTGTGTGTGTTGAACAGCATCTGTCATAACTGAATGAAATAATGAGGTAGACTGTAGACTGACACTCTGCTTACTGGCCTCATATCACAGATGAAAGGACGACTAACAATATAAACTATGGAAGCATTTGGAAAATAAAAAATCCCCATCCAAATCTGTTACTATGAGCTAGAGATATCTGGGCTGCTTCTTAGGCCTTCCGCATGGAAAGTGGCCGAGCTACAGCAGTATTTGTCAGACCATTAGACATCCCAAAAATCGGTCTTCTCACAAAACCGTCTGTAGCGTCCGAATGGTTTGGCCTAAATTAATATGACCCCACTGTGGAAAGGAGAGAGTCCTAGGAACATGACGGGGTTCTCCGTCTACGACCCCCACAAGTGTCACAAGACTCGTCTGAAGGTAACCGGTACGATTGAACAAATGATTAGAAGTACGGAGGTAGTGTTGTGCCTACACAAACAACAAGGTGTTAAATATGTGTCAAAAAGATATATTTATTTCCTGAGATTTCTTTTTTGGGATGTCTAATGGTCTGACAAATACTGCTGTAGCTTGGCCACTTTCCATGCGGAAGGCCTAAGAAGCAGCCCAGATATCTCTAGACAGAGACTTCAAAACTTTATTCCTCATTATACATTTGTTGACTGTCTTTTTTTGGCATTTATTAAAGTGTTTTTATGGTCTATAGTAGTAAAGTCCAAATTCAATGTTTTATCAAACAATTGTTTTATATATATTTTTTTATACCTTGATTAAATATCAAATAGCTAAATCCATGGTATAACCATCTTAAAACAATGATTTATGTGAGTGCTGAAACCTTCAAGTAAGCTTTGGTTTTGCTAGGATGTTGTGGACGGGGATGGTGAATTGGCGTAAGCATCTTCCTCTGGTTCCGATTTTTGTTTTAGTCGTATGCCAAACCTTAACCCTTACCTTAAACATTCAGAGTTAATGCCTAACCTTAACCCTTACCTTAAACATTTAGAGTTAATGCCTAACCTTAACCTCTTAAGCATCATTAACTTCTTAGGGAGCGGCAGCCGAGGCGTCTGTTTTGGAGAGTCTGGCGTGCCCATAATTAGTACTATTGGATAGGAAACACTCTGAAGTTTCTAAAACCGATAAGATAATGTCTGTGAGTATAACAGAACTGATATAGCAGTCGAAAACCTGAGGAAAGTCCATCCGGATTTGCAGTTTTTTTTGTAGATGACCTTTTTCTCCAAGCTGCCTACAGGATTCAATGTTATATAGGACTTAGACTGCAGTACCTATGGCTTCCACTAGATGTCAACAGTCTTTATACAGTGTTTGGAGCGCGCCCCACTTTATTTTCCTTTTATATCGTTTATGATATCATCCGAGTGCATTATTATCGCTAATATTCATAAAAGAATACATAGGAATTCATTAAAAATGATGTTTGATTTGTTTAGAGAAAGTTTATAGGTATATTTGAACGTGTTCTCTTCACTGTTCAATGGGCGACTCGACGGTGGATTTTCTGAAATTAACGCGCCAACCAAACTGAGATTTATGGATATAATAAATTACATTTTCTAACAAAAGAACAATTGGATTTCTTCGTTGGACACTTGGGAAGCCCTCAGCAGAAGTTCTCCAAAAGGTAAGTGATTTATTTTAGCTCTTATATGGGTTTTGTGTGACCCGCGCTGGATATGAATTTATGCTAATGCGTAAATATTGGAGGTGCTATCCTGAAACAATCAAATGTTGTGCTTTTGCCGTAAAGCCTTTTCGAAATCTGACAATGCTGTGATATTGCCAAGAATCAGAGCTTTTGATGACTATGCAACGCTTGTATATTGATGAATGTTTAAGGAGCGCTGAGGCGCTAGCGCCCCATTCCCGACACTACCCGGTGAAATGTAAGGCGACAAATTCAAAATCCAAAAGTCATCAAAAGCATAGTCATCAAAAGCTCTGATTCTTGGCAATATCACAGCGTTGTCAGATTTCAAAAAGGCTTTACGGCGAAAGCACAACATTTGATTATTTGAGGATAGCACCTCACATATTATCCACATTAGCATAAATTAATATCCAGTGGAAGCCATAGGTACTGCAGTCTGAGTCCTAGATAACAGCAAATCCCATAGGCAGCTTGGAGAAAAAGGTCATCTAAAAAAAAACTGCAAATCCGCATGGATTTTCCTCGGGTTTTCGCCTGCTATATCAGTTCTCTTATACTCACAGACATTATTTTAACGGTTTTCAGAGTGTTTCCTATCCAACAGTACTAATTATGTGCATATCCTAGTTTCTGGGACTGAGTGGCAGGTATTTTACTTTGGGCACGCCAGACTCTCCAAAACCGACACCTCGGCTGCCGCTCCCTAAGAGGTTTTAAGCCTTACCTTAAACATTCAGAGTTAATGCCTAACCTTAACCCTTACCTTAAACATGCAGAGTTAATGCCTAGCGTGTGTGAGTGTGTGTTGTGCGTGTGTGTGTGTTTGTGTGTGTGTGTGTGTGTGTGCGTGTGTGTGTGTGAGAGAGAGAGAGAGAGAGAGAGAGAGAGAGAGAGAGAGAGAGAGAGAGAGAGAGAGAGAGAGAGAGAGAGAGAGAGAGAGAGTTACTTAACACTCAGAGGATCAATAGAAATGATGTGAATATGGAAACTGTAAAATAACCCTTTCTCTTGTCTACACAGATCCTGTTTCACAAAGAAACTCAAACTGTACAGATCAATACTGCGGCTCCTCTCTCTATCCCATCTACCCTCTCACTCTTGCTCTCCGTCTGTCTGTCTGTCTGTCTGCATCTACTGCATCATCAATAAACACACACACACCCACACGCACTCATGCATGTACACAACAGAGCAGAACCTGGTTTAAAAAGAGGCATCGGCAACATATACACAAAGCCCAAACTATCGGAGCAGTGATTTAATAGCAGGATGTTGACAGTCAGACTCAGTCATTCAGGGCAGGTGTTTTTGAGCCCCAACTGTTTAGCAAAAAAACCAAAAACTAAAAAAAATACAAAGCATTTTTTATTTTTTATTTTTTATTGTTGCCCGTTTTGCATGTTATTTTGGCATTAATACGTGTCCCATATCAGTTTGCAAACAATGTAAAAAAATATATCTTTGAGTTAATAACGCCGCCTACAAATTATGGTCTTTTTTTCTTTCTTAAGTAAGACAGCTCCAAAATGCAGGTGTTTCAGACTAGCTCAGTGCTTTCTGTGGTGGTGGGGCAGCCAGCGGAAAATATGGAGCATAGATGTTGGTAAAGTTCTCTAGGTGCGCTGTGATTGGCTCAGTGTTGTGTCACTCATGGGGACACTACGTCACCGCATAGTCTACGGTTAGAGAAAAAAATTCAAGCCCCTTGGGTGCTGCCATAGAGTTACATTAGAAGTACCCATCCAAAAACGCTTAAGGTCACTGGCCACAGATAAAATGAGGTCAAATCACTTTATATCTACCGTAGCTTTGATTGGACTGATCATGTCAACATGATCTTATTACATTTGTCCACACTGTATATAGAGTTTTCTATTGTGTTATTGACTGTACGTTTGTTTATCCTATGTGTAACTCCGTGTTGTTGTTTTTGTCGCACTGCTTTGCTTTTTTTGTCCAGGGCGCAGTTGGCCAGGGCGCAGTTGTAAATGAGAACTTGTTCTCAACTGACTTACCTGGTTAAATAAAGGTGAAATAAAACATTATAATACAAATCTTAGCCAGCAAGCTAGACAAACAATCATTATCATGCATTAATCTACTGGCAAATCCTTTTCAATACTAAGTGTACAGTATGTTGTGTAGTAAGCTGTTAGTAGCCCATGTGCTTCACCATAATAATTTGGTCCCTTTCCTCCCTCATAACTTAGCCTACTGTTCTGACTTGATGTTGCACATGTAGCCTATAGACTGTTTTAGAGAATTGTAATCATAGAATATTGTGAGAGCTTTCATTGTCTGATTATATGACCCCTTTATTTGTACTACGGTTCTGACTTGGTGTACAGGGAGAATACTATCAGAACGGCACACGTTCTGAATTCTGTCGCTGTACATTTCACAAGTGTTGAACAAATAGTTATATGTCAATCCTAGCTCGCACATTAATGTCTTAATCGAAATTATCCGCTCGTTGTTTCCTTTTGCCATAGTTTGTACATCCCAATGATCAGTAGAAACTACATTGGTTTAATTAACTACTTAGGGAGCAGTGGGGCGCTGTCAGATTTCAAAAAGGCTTTACGGCGAAAGCACAACATTTGATTGTTTGAGGATAGCACCTTATATATTTTCCACATTAGCATAAATTCATATCCAGTGCGGGTCAAACAAAACCCATATAAGAGCTAAAAAATATCACTTACCTTTCTAAGAACTTCTGCTGAGGGCTTCCCAAGTGTCCAACGAAGACATCCAATTGTTCTTTTGTTAGAAAATGTCCTTTATTATATCCATAAATCTCTGTTTGGTTGGCGCGTTATGTTCAGAAAATCCAACGTCGAATCGCCCATTGAAACGTGAAGAGAACGCGTTCAAATATACCTATAAACTTTCTACAAACAAATCAAATACCAGTTATAATGCATCCTTAGCTATCCTTTTATGAATATTAGTGATAATATTTCACTCGGATGGTCACCTAAACGTTATATAAGTAAAATAAAGTGGGGCGTGCACCCAGACTCGCGCCCAAGAAAACTTGTTGACATTTCAGGTCCCCTTACCATTTCCTATTCCTATCCGTTTTGCTTACTCCACTCATTCCCAGTCTTTGTATATAGACTGTTGACATCTAGTGGAAGCCATAGGTACTGCAATCCAGAAGCTGGATTGCCTTAAAGTCAATGGGGAGAGTGGCAAACAGAGCAAAGGTCACCAAAAACTGCCTTTCCGGATGGATTTTCCTCTGGTTTTTGCCTGCTATATCAGTTCTGTTGTACTCACAGACATTATGTTAACACTTTTAGAAATGTCAGAGTGTTTCCTATCCAATAGTACTAATTATGTGCATATCCTATTTTCTGAGCCTGAGTGGCAGGCATTTTACTTTGGGCACGCCAGACTCTCCAAAACCGTCACCTCTGCTAAGAAGTTAAGCAAGTCAGCCGTATCAGCTATGTTTTTTAAAAAGGCAGTAAATGAGGCTGAATGAACCGTTTTGCTGCCAGACAAGGCTCCGCTGACAGCCAGGTGTGGCGGTGGTAAGGATTCACTCCAAGTTTCTGAACAGAAAGCTCTGCTGTTGGGACAGCTTTATTTTTAGGCCCTAACATTTCGTGGGCAACGTTTGTCACCGTTACAGTGCAATGAATGTATTGTTAAGTGTTGTGTTGTTTGGTGGCTTTGCTGGCATGCATCCCCCCAATTTTGGGGGGGTTTGCTGCACCAAGATTAACATACTAAAATCGCCACTGGTCAGACTGCATATCTATACAGTCTGAGCACTGTCCTGCAGCCAGTGCAGTGTCTGTGTGTGTCTTTTGAGCACTGCCTTGGAGCAATCGACACATCGACGTGCTCCTTTACTCATTCTAACCACCCAATACTTTCCTGAATGTTTCTGATGAAGTGTGTGTGTGTGCGTTTGTGCGAGCGTTTGTGTGTGTAATCATGATGTAAAATGGCGCTGGAGAAGAAGGCAGACATTTTACGTGCCCACAACCTACTGTGTTATTTTGTTCATATTTTTGCGTTGTCTGTAACTTATTGTTTTACTTATTTTGTAATGTTGCCGCTACCGTCTCTTATGACTGAAAAAAACTTCTGGACATCAGGATTACCTTGCAGATTTTTTTTTTCCTATACCTTTATTTAACTAGGCAAGTCAGTTAAGAACAAATTCTTAGTTTCAATGATGGCCTAGGAACAGTGGGTTAACCGCCTTGTTCAGGGGAGGTACGACAGATTTTTTACTTGTCAGCTCAGGGATTTGATCTTACAACCTTTCGGTTACTAGTCCAACGCTCTAACCACTAGGCTACCTGCCGCCCCTTTAACGAGTCTGACGAGCCCGACACGAACGATATGCTGCTTTCTCGGGAACAGGCCCAGATCCCTGTGATTTCCGTGAAGAGGAAGCGGAGAAAAAGGGGCCGGAGGGCGGGCTGCCTTCTGAGAATTCGTAGGCGATCGAATAAACCCCCACTTCCTTCCATTCTGCTAGAAAACTTGCAATCTTTGGACAATAAAATAGACAACCTACGCGGAAGATTAAACTACCAACGGGACATTCAAAACTGTAATATCTTATGCTTCACGGAGTCGTGGCTGAACAATGACATTATCAATATACAGCTGGCTGGTTATATGCCGCACCGGCAGGATAGAACAGTGGCGCCTGGTAAGACAAGCTGCAAATAACAGCTGGTGCACGATATCTAAGGAAGTCTCGAGCTATTTCTTGACTGAGGTAGAGTATCTCATGATAAACTGTAGACCACACTATCTACCTATAGAGTTTTCATCTGTATTTTTCGTAGCTGTTTACATACCACCACAGTCAGAGGCTGGCACTAAGACATCATTGAATGACCTGTATTCCGCCATAAGCAAACAAGAAAATGCTCACCCAGAGGCGGCGCTCCTAGTAGCCGGGGCATTTAATCTTAGAGATCAGCAGCAGTGGTGTCGGTTTTGGAGAGTCTGGCATGAATGCCTGCCACTCAGGCCCAGAAACTAGGATATGCACATAATTAGTACTATTGGATAGTTTCTAAAACTGTTAAAATAATGTCTGTGAGTATAACAGAACTGATATAGGAAGGAATTTCTGTCCAGAATCTTTTTTTTGTGACATTTCCTCAGATTGATAGGCTTCCTATTGAAATCCGTGTAAAATAGCTCCCAGATTGCAGTACCTATGGCTTCCACTAGATGTCAACAGTCTTTAGACAGTGTTTCAAGGCTTTATCATAGAACAGAACCGAATAGAAGAAGAATTGATGAAATGTAAAATGCCTGCCACTCAGGCCAGAAACGAGGATATGCACATAATTAGTACTATTGGATAGTATAACAGAACTGTGAGTATAACAGAACTGATATGGCAGACGAAAACCCGAGCAAAATCCATCCAAGAAAATCTGATTTTGTGACATGCCCCCTTTTCCAATGGGTTGCTATAGGACATGCTTTAATCCAGCTCCCAGGTTGCAGTACCTATGGCTTCCACTAGATGTCCACCATCTTTAGAAAAAGGTTTGAAGCGTTTACCTTGAAAACTAGACGAATACAGGAAGTTTTTCCAAGTGGAGTGAAGAGGTAATTTCTGTCTGTGGTGCGTGGGACCCGGGAGCTCGCACCTCGGATTTTAACTTTTCTATCGCCCAGGATATTATCTGTGTGAAATATTATAGTTAATATACATATTAGTGTACCTAAGGATCGATTAGAAATGTTGTTTGATTTGTTTAGACAAAGTTATATTTTTTGTCTTGTATAATGGGACGAGTGGACGGTGGATATTCTGAACAGAATGCGCCAACCAAACAGGATATATGGATATAAATAGGGACTTTTTCGAACAAAAGGAACATTGAATGTCTTGCTTGGACACTTCGGATTACCATCAGCAGAAGATCATCAAAGGTAAGCCATTTATTTTAGCTCTTTTTATGTGTTTTATGACACCCGCGCTGGTTTTATTATTATGCTAATGGAGGAAGTACATGGGGCGCTGTCCTCAGACAATCAAATGTTCTGCTTTCGCCGTGAAGCCTTTTTGAAATCTAACAACGCTGTGAGATTGCCAAGAGTCTAAGCTTTTGAAGAATGTGCAACACTTGTATTTTCATGAAAGTTTTATATTTCTACTTCTGTAATTTGAAGTTGGCGCTCTACATTTTTCCGGATGTTGTCAAGGATGGGGCGCTAGCGCCCCACTGCTCCTTAATTATCCCCAAGAGGTTACACAGATCAACATTCACAAGGCCGCAGGGCCTGACGGATTACCAGGACGTGTACTGCGAGCAAGCGCTGACCAACTGGCAAGTGTCTTCACTGCCATTTTCAACCTCTCCCTGTCCGAGTCTGTAATACTAGCATGTTTTAAGCAGACCACAATAGTTCCTGTGCCCAAGAACCCTCCTAAATGACTACCGACCAATAGCACTAGAGTCTGTAGCCATGAATTGCTTTGAAAGGCTGGTCATGGCTCACATCAACACCATCATCCCAGAAACCCTAGACCCACTCCAATTTGCATACCGCCCCAACAGACACAAAAATTATGCAATCTCTATTGCACTCCACACTGCCCTTTCCCACCTGGACAAAAGGAACACCTGCGTGAGGATGCTATGCATTGACTACAGCTCAGCATTCAACACCATAGTGCCATCAAAGCTCATCAATAAGCTAAGGACCCTGGGACTAAACACCTCCCTCTGCAACTGGATTCTGGACTTCCTGACGGGCTTCCCCCAGGTAAAAGAGTAGGTAACAACACAGAGAGAGCTTCAAGTTCCTTGGTGTCCACATCACCAACAAACTAACATGGTCCAAGCACACCAAGACAGTCGTGAAGAGGGCACGACAAAACCTATTCCCCCTCAGGAGACTGAAAAGATTTGGCATGGGTCCTCAGATCCTCAAAAGGTTCTACAGCTGCACCATCGAGACCATCCTGACTGGTTGCATCACTGCCTGGTAAGGCAACTGCTCGGCCTCCGACCGCAAGGCACTACAGAGGGTAGTACAAACGACCCAGTACATCACTGGGGCCAAGCTTCCTGCCATCCAGGACCTCTATACTAAGCGATGTCAGAGGAAGGCCCTAAAAACTGTCAAAGACTCCAGCCACCCAAGTCATAGATTGTTGTCTCTGCTACCGCATGGCAAGTGGTACCGGAGCGCCAAGTCTAGGTCCAAGAGGCTTCTAAACAGCTTCTACCCCGTAGCCATAAGACTCCTGAACACCTAATCAAATGGCTACCCAGACTATTTGCATTGCCCCCTCTCCCCTCTTTTACACCACTGCTACTCTCTGTTGTTATCATCTATGCATCATCTATGTCACTTTAATAACTCGATCTTCATGTACATAGTACCTCAACTAACCGGTGCCCCCACACATTGACTCTGTACCGGTACCCCCCTGTATATAGTCTCGCTATTGTTATTTTACTGCTGCTCTTTAACCTCTCAGGGATTGCTGGGGCGCTAGCGCCCCAATCCCGACACTACCAGGCAAGGCGACAAATTCAAAATCCAAAAGTTGAATTATTAAACATCCACCAATATACAAGTGTTCCATACTCATCAAAAGCTCTGTTTCTTGGCAATATCACAGCGTTGTCAGATTTCAAAAAGGCTTTACGGCGAAAGCAGCACATTTGATTGTTTGAGGGTAGCACCTCACATATTTTTCCCATAGCCATGAATCCATTAGCCATCATGGCACACACATAACACATTTCACAGCGAAAACAAATCAATTACCTGTTGAAGAACTTCTGCTGAGGTCATCCTAAGTGTCCAACGAAGACAATCCATGGTTCTTTGTTAGAAAAAGTAATGTATTTTATCCATAAATCTCCATTTGGTTCAAGCAAGCGTTATAATCAGAAACGACAGCCTCCACTCCTCCATTGAAACGTGACGAGAACTCGCTCAACTTATACCTATAAACTTGTCCAAGAACAATCAAACATAGTTTTAAATGTATCCTTAGGAACACTTTTACGTATATTTACTATTATAAATCAACCGAATATAAACTGATCGATAAAGACGGTAAAAAGACACTGCGCGCTTTGTCGGGAGCGTGCGCTGGGTACTGTTGACATAAAAAGTACACTTCCTGGTTTGCTCTTATTCTCTGGTCTAAAGCATCCAAATTGAAAATGTACACTGTCTCGAGACTGTTGACATCTAAAGGAAGCGATGGGTACTGCATTCATATGCCCTTATATGGTCATTTTCATTAGGGAGGGGTTCCAAATGAGCATTGTGTCAAAATCACTTTTTCCAGGACAGAAATTCCTCGGGGTAATCGCCTGCCATATGCGTTCTGTTTTACTCACAGACAAATGGTTAACACTTTTGGAAAATTCAGTGTGTTTCCTATCCAATGGTACTAAATATGTGCATATCCAATTTTCTGGGCCTGAATGGGAGGCATTTTACTTTGGGCACGCCAGGCTCTCCAAAACCATCACCTCTGCTGCCGCTCCCTAAGAAGTAAATTTCTTGTTACTTTTATTTCTTATTCTTATCCGTATTTTTTTTAAACTGCATTGTTGGTTAGGGGCTCGTAAGTAAGCATTTCAAGGTTTCAAGGTTTACACCTGCTGTATTCGGAAAATGTGACTAATAAAATTGGATTTGATTTTGATTTGTAATTGTGCCCCTAACAACCTCTTGGACCCGCTTGAACCCTTTTTTTAAATGGCCTTACATCCAGCTGCGGTTGATTGTTGACTCATGTCTGTGTGTGCTCTCTCATCTCCCACATGTCCCACAATTATGATGTCAGTAGTTTGTTAGCCGCAGGCTCTGTGTGTGTGATTGTGGGGACAATTTGTAGTGTTTGAAGTGAATCAGGATCTGACTGCTGCAAACCCAGAGATCATAAGGACCATGACACACACTACACGATGTACAGGAAAGGCAGAGGAAACAAATAAAATAAGAGGACCCCTCTCTACCTCTCTCTTTCTATCTCTGTCTCACTCTCTCTCTTTCTATCTCTCTCTCTCTTTCTCTATCAGTTCAATTAAATTCAATTTGCTTTATTGGCATGACGTAACAATGTACATATTGCCAAAGCTTACTTTGGATATTTACAATATTAAAATAATAAGAATCAAAATTGTCAACAGGACAACGGTAGCAACAATAACCAAGGGTCAAAATAACCATACATTGAACAATAACAATAAGCATACAGTAGAGGACATGTGCAGGTTGATTGGTCTGTCAGACACTGTCCCTCATCTTATGGCAGGCAGCTATGTAGTGCGCTGCCAACCCATAGCCCTCTGCATCCTCCCCCAACAGGACGGGTAGTCTATTCTCATCAGAGAGGTTTTTGAAACATTGAATAAGGGTTTCAAATGTGGGGAAATGACAATCTCTAATTGTTTTATATTTTTGACACTTTGTCAGGAAATCTCTCTCTCTCTCTCTCTCTATCTCTCAATTTGAGTCATTTAGCAGACACTCTTATCCAAAACAACTTACAGGAGCAATTAGGGTTAAGTGCTTGCTATAAGAACGATTTTTCACCTAGTTAGCTCAGGGATTCAAACAAGCAACCTTTCAGTTGCTGGCCCAATGCTTCTAACCACTAGGCTACCTGCCACCCCAGACATTTTGATAAACAGTCAGAATGTTCAGTTTCGTGTGTGTGTGCGTGTGCGTGTGTGTGTGTGTGTCATTTTCTTCCACCAAGGGAGACCTGGTTATATAGAAATCCCATTTTACGATTTCTCAGAGCTAACACACCACACACTATGATCTGGGCTGGAGAGGTCCTCGGTTGGAGAGCCAGGTTGAAACAACTTCAGCAAACCCCTTCTCTTCAATGATCTCTAATGACAAACACAACCTAATGGCCCTCAAACACACACAACCCTGACAGACGCCTGCAGTCAAGATGTGACAGGCTTTAGCAGTGGGGGATAATTATCACAGAGTAGGCTAGTTCTGATGATAAAAAGAGAGATCCAATTGTGATGATGTCAGAAGAGGGGAACAGGAAGTAAACGTGGGATACAACTGTTCTGTCGGCCCAATTGCAAATCAAACCCTAGACCATAACCCCCATGTCACTTAATATATGACACGACAAAAATATTAAATAAAAAATTAAATATATATATACCAAATGTCACCCACTAAACCCCCAGAGATTTCAATGCATTATTATATGCTTGTAAAGCTACTGTTTATTCATCATTTTATATAACTGATGACAGAGAATTTTCTTCTCAGCGTCCTCTGAGTAACACAGTGATGCCATTCAAATGCCTGCTGACGAGTTACAACTTCATAAGAATGAGCAGATGAGAAAATATGGGTGGTGGTGCGTTTTACGTATTGCAACTGTGAAACATGCAAATCACCTCCCTATACTATCATAATGATGTCTAAAAGCCTGAACACAGCCCAGTACAGGTTATTATACAGTCCTGATCATGTTAAATGTAATGTCAAAATGTGTATTTCCACTTAAATATATATACCTAAAGTAATTATTTATATTGAGAGTGCCATAAACAATATCTAGTAATACTTAGACTTCCATAAAGATGAAAACCTCACCGTTCTGGTAAGTAAAAAAAATAAAAAAAATCCTGAGATCACCTTTAAGGACGGACACAAGCTCAAGTGCACAGCACTAATATGATAAAAATATGAAGAAATCATATACTATATATGTTTTTTCCTATTCTACGAAAGTGGGGGAATATGGCTTGAAATGATTGAAATGCTTTCTAAATATAGTAACAATCAAATTATAAGCAACTTAGTATGAGATTTCACCTTATAACTGTCAAATAAATATGATCATACTTAGTGAATGGCATCATTTCATATAACTGGTGACAGATAATTTTCTTCTCAGCGTCCTCTGAGCAACACGGTGATGCCATTCAAATGTCTGCTGACTTGTTACAACTTCAGCTTTAAGAATGAGGTGATTTTATCCCTCTCTGACCAAGAGAAAGTGGTCTTGTTTCAAGTCTATAAAATGATTTTGTATTATTTAATGTTGAGAGCTCTAAATCCATCTGAAAACTTCACAAAGAGATGAGACTTATTTTGCTGCAATCACTAGCCTCTCCCGTTTCAAGCGGAGCTGCTAGGTTCACAGCCAGAGGAAATCAATCAATCCTTTGTCTGAATAGGCCTGAAAATGTGATGTGTCACGTTGCTCCCTATGCAGGTAGCCTAGTGGTTAGAGCGTTGGACTTGTAACCGGAAGGTTGCATGGTTGAATCCCTGAGCTGACAAGGTAAAAATCTGTAGTTCTGCCCCTGAACAAGGCAGTTAACCCACTGTTCCTGGGCTGTCATTGAGAATAAGAATTTGTTCTTAACAGACTTGCCTAGTTAAATAAAGGTAAAAGAAAATCTCAGCTGAGAGTAGTGGCATGTGAAGCGGGACAACCACAGCTTTCACTGAGTGTACAGCAATTGATGTTGCACCATTCACAGAGTGCTTGGTACACAAAAATGGCTGTCAGGGGACTTTACATCTAAGAGTACCACTGCACTCTAACTATGACTTAAACACACACACACAGGGATCATTTAATAGACTTGGCAGACTGCAATTCTTGGAATAAAATGTACTTTTTAAATGGAATAGACACAGTATCCCTGCTCTAATGAAACAGCCCTCCCCTCTCATTCCACCCTTTACATTTCCAAAACAGAGCGGGTGTTTTAATTTGCAGAAGGCCTGGAGTGTTTGGTGATTAAAATTTGTGTGAGGTCACACTCAGTTACCCAGAAAGAGAGACAGGGGGAACTATTCTCATAACCACCACACATTATCTCTCTCTCTCTCTCTCTCTCTCTCTCTCTCTCTCTCTCTCTCTCTCTCTCAGTCACTCTCTCTCAGTCTCACTCTCTCTATCTCATACACATGCGCACACACACTGTGTATCATTTACACCACCTCTCTGATGATGAGGTGGTCAAAGACCTTGAAGGAGACCTAGAAGATGATAGGGGTTGTTAGGAAGCATGGAAAAGATTGAGCCTTGGGAGCCTAAGTTAGCACGCAGACCAGTAGTCAGACAGTTGATGGTATCAGAATCGAGATGCCATCTCATGCTGCTGCGTATACTAGGCTACCATTTAAAATTATGAGACTGGATCTTGCCAAACTGTCCCAGATTTGGGATTCAGGCATGTTGGTGGATCGACACAACGTTGTGTGGGACATGGACTCATTTTGGCATTAGACCACTTGTGAAGTCGTCTGAAAACATCAGACACATTTTAGATTTGGGCAAACTGCCAGCCTGCACTTCGCCAATTTAGGCTTGCGACATCGACTCAGTGTGGCTCATTAATGCAGGCACTGGCATGAACTGGCAAACAGACAGGAAAAAAATGAAACCTTGCTCATTCAGGAAGGTCGTCGTTCCCAAATCTCATTATCCCAGCTTGTCGGTAGGAAGGTCAACGTTCCGACACACACCTCACCACCTCTGGGAATTTAGCACGCATCACGTTTTCCGGCGGAGCTCAATTTCAGCTGTCATAAGTTAGAACGGCAAGGCAGAAACGCATTATCATCATGAATAATGTGTTTTATATGCCCCCTCACGCTGCCTAAGGGCAATGAGAAGAGAAATTACAAGAACCAGTGTGTGTGTGCATACACACCTGCTAGCATCTACCTGAGACCCAATACTATCTTCATAGATTATTACAACGGTATTAACGTTATCAAGCCAGGGGCACGGATCACTGGGTTTTGTTGATCCCACAAGGACAAAGTAATCCTCAGGAACACACGCACACACACAGTAGGCCCGGAGAAATAGAATGGTGGTGAAGTAGGAAGGAATTCAATTCAATAGACAACTAGAAAGAGTAAATGTGGTAGGAAATAAGGTAACAAATCATGAAGCTCAAAGCCAATTGCAGAAGAGTAGAAAGATTTCAGTACATTTAACAAATGACAAATTAATTTTCAGTATTTCCCCCAGCTCCCTTTCTTTGACAGTAATCGTCTATGCCTGCCTTTTCACAGCAATATATACAGTCGTGGCCAAAAGTTTTGAGAATGACACAAATATTAATTTCCACAAAGTTTGCTTCTTTAGTGTCTTTAGATATTTTTGTCAGATGTTACGATGGAATACTGAAGTATAATTACAAGCATTTCATAAATGTCAAAGGATTGTATTGACAATTACATGAAGTTGATGCAAAGAGTCAATATTTGCAGTGTTAACCCTTCTTTTTCAAGACTCTGCAATCCGCCCTGGCACGTTGTCAATTAACTTCTTGGCCACATCCTGACTGATGGCAGCCCATTCTTGCACAATCAATGCTTGGAGTTTGTCAGAATTTGTGGGTTTTTGTTTGTCCACCCGCCTCTTGAGGATTGACCACAAGTTCTAAATGTGATTAAGGTCTGGGGAGTTTCCTGGACTTGGACCCAAAATATCAGTGTTTTGTTCCCCGAGCCACTTAGTTATCACTTTTGCCTCATGGCAAGGTGCTCCATCATGCTGGAAAAGGCATTGTTATTCACCAAACTGTTCCTGGATGGTTGGGAGAAGTTGCTCTCGGAGGATGTGTTGGTACCATTATTTATTCATGGCTGTGTTCTTAGGCAAAATTGTGAGTGAGCCCACTCCCTTGGCTGAGAAGCAACCCCACACATGAATGGTCTCAGGATGCTTTACTGTTGGCATGACACAGGACTGATGGTAGCGCTCACCTTGTCTTCTCCGGACAAGCTTTTTTCCGGATGCCCCAAACAATCGGAAAGGGGATTCATCAGAGAAAATGACATTACCCCAGTCCTCAGCAGTCCAATCCCTGTACCTTTTGCAGAATATCAGTCTGTCCCTGATGTTTTTCATGGAGAGAAGTGGCTTCTTTGCTGCCCTTCTTGACACCAGGCCATCCTCCAAAAGTCTTTGCCTCACTGTGCGTGCAGATGCACTCACACCTGCTTGCTGCCATTCCTTAGAAAGCTCTGTACTGGTGGTGCCCCGATCCCGCAGCTAAATCAACTTTAGGATACGGTCCTGACTCTTGCTGGACTTTCTTGGGCGCCCTGAAGCCTTCTTCACAACAATTTAATTGCTCTCCTTAAAGTTCTTGATGAACCGATAAATGGTTGATTTAGGTGCAATCTTACTGGCAGCAATATCCTTGCCTGTGAAGCCCTTTTTGTGCAAAGCAATGATGACGGCACGTGTTTCCTTGCAGGTAACCATGGTTGACCGAGGAAGAACAATGATTCCAAGCACCACCCTCCTTTTGAAGCTTCCAGTCTGTTATTTGAACTCAATCAGCATGACAGAGTGATCTCCAGCCTTGTCCTCGTCAACACTCACACCTGAGTTAACGAGAGAGTCACTGACATGATGTCAGCTGGTCCTTTTGTGGCAGGGCTGAAATACAGTGTAAATGTTTTTTGGGGATTCAGTTCATTTGCATGGAAAATAGGAACTTTGCAATTAATTGCAATTCATCTGATCACTCTTCATGACATTCTGGAGTATATGCAAATTGCCATCATACAAATTGAGGCAGCAGACTTTGTGAAAAGGCATTGCAGGGCTTAGTAACGATATGAGAGGGGGTCACTGTATGATAGATGTTTCCAAAACTGAATTGCTCTTTTTTGAGTTTTTATTATTAGTGGATATTGGCCTAATTCTGCCCTGCATGCATTGTTTGTAGTTTTCCTCTGGACATGTAGGAGAATCTTACAGAATTCTGCATGCAGGCTTTCAATGGGATGTTTGTCCCATTTGATGAAATCTTGTTTTGCAAGTGGACCCCACACCTCGCTGCCATAAAGTGCAATTGGTTCAATGAGACATTCAATTAGTTTTAGCCACATTTTAATAGGTATTTGAATTTGAATTTGTTTTTTAATGGTGTAGAATGCCCTGCGTGCTTTCTCTCTCAGTTCATTCACTGCCTCATTAAGGTGTCCAGTTGAGCTTATTTTTAAACCTAAATAATTGTAGTGTGTACAGTACTCCATATACTTTGTACCAATTGAGAACTTTGGTCTAATTCCTTGAGATCTGGGTCTTCTCTGGAAAATCATTATTTTAGTCTTTTTGGGGTTTACTGCCAGGGCCCTGGTCTGGCAGTACTGCACTAGCAGGTCCAGGCTCTGCTGTAGGCCATGTGCTGTGGGTGACAGCAGGCATAGGTCATCTGCAAAGAGTAGGAATTTAAGCTGTGAATTGTGGAGACTAACACCAGGGGCTGATGATTTTTCTAGAATAGTGGCCAAGTCGTTGATGTAAATATTGAAGAGTGCAGGGCTCAGATTGCAACCCTGGCGAAGGCCCTGCCCCTGGTTAAAGAATTCTGTTATTTTCTTGCCAATTTTAATGCTGCACATATTGCCAGTATACATTGATTTAATTATGTCATATGTTTTACCCCCTACACCACTTTCAATAACTTTGTAGAACAGTCCTGTATGCCATATAGAATCAAATGCTTTTTGGAAGTCGATAAAGCAAGTGTATATTTTGTTATTATTTTGGTCGTCATGTATATCTATCAGGGTGTGTAGGGTGTAAATATGATCCGTCGTGCGATGTTTTGGTATAAATCCAATTTGGCTTTTACTATATCTCACTGGTCACCCCTAAAGCCAATTCCTCATTTGGCCGCCTTTCCTTCCAGTTCTCCGCTGCCAATGACTGGAACGAACTACAAAAATCACTGAAACTGGGGACACTTATCTCCCTCACTAGCTTTAAGCACCAGCTGTCAGAGCAGCTCACAGATCACTGCACCTGTACATAGCCCAACCAACTACCTCATCCCATACCGTATTCATTTATTTATCTTGCTCCTTTGCACCCCAGTATTTTTACTTTGCACATTCATCTACTGCACATTTACCATTCCAGTGTTAAATTGCTATACTGTAATTACTTCGTCACCATGGCCTATTTATTGCCTTACGTTCCTTATCTTACCTCATTTGCACACATTGTATATAGATTTGTTTTTTTTCTACTGTATTATTAACTGTGTGTTTGTTTACTCCAATGTGTAACTATGTGTTGTTGTATGTGTTGAACTGCTTTGCTTTATCTTGGCCAGGTCGCAGTTGTAAATGAGAACTTGTTCTCAACTTGCCTACCTGGTTAAATAAAGGTGAAATAAATCAAATTCAATAAAGACATTGTGCTTATTAAGGCAGTTTAGAAATATTACATTTATAATACTACAGAAAACCTTCCCCAGGTTACTGTTCACACAAATGCCTCTGTAATTGTTAGGGTCAAATTTGTCTCCGTTCTTAAAGATTGGTGTGATGAGTTCTTGATTCCAGATGTCAGGGGAAATAACCTACACTCAGGATCAAATTAAACAGTTTTAATATAGCCAATTGAAATTTTGCATCTCATTTAGGATGCCATCAGGTCCGCATGCTTTTTTAAATTTGAGGGCCTGAAGTTTCTTATAGAGCTCCTGGTCAGTAATTGGGGAATACAATGGATTTTGATTGTCCTTTATATCTTTTTCTAATCCATTCATCTTCTCATGAATTCTGCGTTTTTGTGAATGGTGTTTTAAAATGGGTTGTCCATATGTCATCATTTTGTTATGCTAATTCCTCTTGTTTCGATTGTTTGTTTTTTTTTCAAATTTTGCCAGATGTTGTTTGTGCTTATGGACTCCTCAGTTAGTGTCAGCTGCTTGCTGTTGTGCTGTGCTTTTTTTGGTTCTGAGTGTACGTTTATAGAGTTTTAAAGTCTCACAGTAATGAAGACGTAATTCCCCATTATTTGGGTCTCTGTGCTTTTGGTTGGATACTGTTCTAAGTTTTTTCCTTATAATTTTACAATAGGGATCAAACCAGTTGTCATCTGTGGTCTTTTTTGTTTAGTTTTTTTTATCAATTTCAATTGTGCTTATTTTGCCGATTGCCTGAATATATAGTTGACGTTTTTTACTGCTAGATTGATGCCTTCTTTACTGTGAGTGAATGTGGTATCCAGAAAGTTATCTAAGAGTGTTTGGATATTTTGGTTACAGGTTGCTTTCTGGTATTCTTCTGTGCTGTTTTGGGCCCATCTGTATACATTTCTGATGTTGTACAGCTTACTGGGCTGTGAATGTATGGTTGTTTCCATGTCTGTTCTTTTGAGGAACAACGTAATTTGGCTGTTATCAGACAGAGGTGTTAGTGGCTTGACAGTGAATGAGCTAAGAGAGAAAGGGTCAATGTCTGTAATCATATAGTCTACCGTACAGTGGCCAAGAGGTGAGCAGTAGGTGAATCTCCCCAAAGAGTCCCCACGTAACCTACCATTGACAAAGTACAGACCCAGGCTTCTACCGAGCTGCAACAGATCCCTTCCGTTTTTGTTGACGGTGCTGTCACTGTTGTTTCTATGGGGGAGATAAAAACAGTTAGAAACAGTATGGCCTATAATAAAACTGTCCCCTCGTGGTCGTTAGATCAGGTGGTGTTCCTGTGCGCGCCTTTGTGTCCCCACAGATGAGCACATTTCCCTGGGCCTGGAAATGGCATGTCTCTTCCTCAAGGGTGGGGAAGATCTCCTCTGAGTAATATGGGAATTCTGAGGGGGGGATATATATCGCGCGCAAAGGAACACATCTTTGTCAGTACAAGTTCTTTTTCAGCTTTAACCAAATGTGATATTTACCAATTTTGAGGGGATCAATTAGATTTTGTAGTTTGGATTTGTACGAAATGATCAGTCCTCCAGAGTCTCTGCCTCTATTGACAGAGCTGTGTTTCTGTGATGGCACAATTACCTCTCTGTAGCCTGTGGAACAGTGAGTGACAATGTCAGCCTTACACCATGTCTCCTGCAGAATGATGATGTCAACATCTTTAAGATTTTTGTTGAACTCCAGTGCTAAACTCATCAGTCCAAAGGTTGATGAGTTTAGACCCTGAATGTTCCACATGCTAACTGATAGTGATTTCATGTTGCAAAGAGAAAGAATAGCAGTCAGAAATACAGTAACTACTAACTAATACGTTGTTAAGAGTGAGATAAACAGGATAACAGCGGGAAAAAAATGTATGTGTGTGTGTTTAGTGCAGTTTAGTGCAGATGTATTTGTCACGTCCTGGCCATAGATAACCCTCTGGGCTCTTTATGGTGGGTTATTCTGTCACGATTGTCTTTAGAAACGGACCAAGGCGCAGCGTGCATGAAGTTCCCACAAACACAGGTGGGAAAAAATAACAACTTAAGTATGTTCCCCAATTAGAGGCAGCTGAGTGTCGTTGCCTCTAATTGGGGATCATACTTAAGTTGTTCTTTTTCCCACCTATGGTTGTGGGTTATTGTTTTCTGTTAGTGCCTGTATGCGCTACATTTATGTCCGATTAGTTGTTTCTTTATTGTTTTGTATATGTTCCACTTGCCAATAAAAATGTGGAACTTCATGCACGCTGTGCCTTGGTCCGTTTCTGAAGACAATCGTGACAGTATTGGAGGAGCTGTTTAATCTCACTTAATCCTACAGGGTTCTCTTGTCCTCTGACGACCTCCACGTAGCTGCGCTGGTCCTGCTGTTGGGCCCTGTGGAGTGGAGGGGGGCCAGGTCTGGGCCGTGGGGCTTCCTATCTGGTCTGGTAGAGGTGGTGGTCTGGTGCGGGGTAGTAGGCTGGGCCCGGTCCAGTCTGGTTAAGCCGATGGAAGTGGTAATGCTCTGGTGGTGGGTGGGGCCTGTGTGGTGCGCTGGGTTTAGTGGGGCGTTGAGGGGGCCTGGGGTTCCTTGATGGTGCAGTGGTCTGGTAGGGGTCTCTGGGTGGGTCCTCTGTCCAGGGCGGCATGGGGTGTTTGTCTACCAAGTGCCACGTCCTTTAGAGACTTGGCAAACATCCCTACTGTCTGCTTCTTCAGGTGGGAGTGGTCGTGCAGATGCTCTGGGGTGATTGTTGGGTGGTGAGCAAAGTGCACGTTCGGGAGCAGGCCACACACCCTCTGGTGATGTCAGCGTTGACTTTCTGAGTGGTACGGGGATGAAAGTCTTTGCGGGGCAGCAGAGTGGAGATGGTGATGTGGGAGTTGGGGAACCACTCAGAGGCCCTCTCTGCTACTCTGTTGACCGTCAGGCTGGGACAGGATGTGGAGGGCATCCTGTGTTTTTGGGCACCGTATTTTGCACACCTTGTGGTGGGGGAAGAGTTTATCCTCTTGGATGAATTTCCCATTTGAGTAAATGAGGATGGCCACCTCAGTGGGTAGTACCAGAGTAGTGTGTTTACGGTCTGTGGCTGGGGTACACAGGGCCTGTGTACATGGAGTGGTGTGTGGGGGTGTGTCAGGGGGGGCCAGAGAGCTTCTCTCTGTAGTAGGTGTCCCCATGTGAGCCTCCTTGTTGACTGGGGGTGTGGGTAAAGGGTTGTCGGTATGGGGGGGTTGTGGGTAAAGGTGGGTCAGTAGGGTTGTTAGGGGTGGTGAGGGGCTGCAGCTTCTCTCTAGGAGTCTCTACAGTCTGCTCTCTGTTCTGCAGCACCCTCTTGATGACAGACAACTCCTTTGCCATCTCCTCCTTTACCTGCACCAGCTCTCTCCTCATGGTGGCCTTTACCTCCTCAAGCGCTGTGGTAAGGCTCTCTCTCAGCTCCTGGACAGAGTTCTTCAGCTGGGTCCTGCACTGGTTGATCTGGTCCTGTAGAAGCTCTGTTTCTGGGCTGGTGGTGGTGTAGTTGGGGGGCTGCTCCTTCAGCTCAGTAACCCATACCTCTAACAGAGCCAGCCTGTCTCTCAGCAGGCTGATGGTAGCGTGGCCTTGGCTCTGGTGGTTGTAGGCAGGCAGGGGGAAGGATAGTCCTGCTGTTGGGGTGCCTGAGGTGAGTGGAGAGGTCGGGGTGCTGTCCTTGTCTTTTTTGCTTTCCGCTATCTTCCTAAGGTTGGGGAATTCTTGCACAAAAGAGCTGAGTGCAGTCTCACTTCCCTGGACCATGACAGTGCCATTCTGATACATGTTTACCGTCAGAAACCTGTTTTCCTGGTCCTTATCGCTGTCCTCAAAAATGTGCCTTCCCTTGCAGATGCCTTTCTTTGTGGTATAGCTGAAATGCCTTGTTACAGCTGTATGCCAAGCAGTAGTGTGGTCTGTGTAAAATAACAGGTTTGTAACAGTCCTGTTTTGTGAGCAGTCGGCAAACAAAGTTTCTGAGTTCTCCCTCAGAGTTCTGTGTTTAAAATTGATTCTTCCCTTCTCTGATTTGATTTCTGCTGGGTATTCAAAAAAAAGGGGGTGGGGGAGTCTCTTAGTCTCCGCTGGGCTGCTAGCGCTGCCTCAGTGGCCATGTTGCTATGGTTACCACCAGTAAACAGTTGGAGCTAGACGGTAAGCTAGCTGACAGATTTAAATTTGGCTAGCTACCACGATGAATATTGGTATTTTAACTCACTCTCTGTCAATCTTTTCCTCCTGTGTTGATCTTCAGTTGTACAATTTGATTATCTATACATTTTTTGCTAATTTAATCGTGTCAATCTCGCTCTTAACAACCAAAAAGTTATAACAAGTCAGGAGCTGTTCTTCTGCATGACTTCTCTCTCCCATTTTCTCTCTCTCTCTCTCTCTCTCTCTCTCTCTCTCTCTCTCTCTCTCTCTGCATTCCCTTGCTCCCATCTCATCTCCAGCTGTCATAGTAGAGTAATCTCTACTTTACAAGTAGGTAATACCTGAACATTGTGACAAAACCATTCGCTTTGCTGCTTAAGGTTTTGCTGATGCTTCTCTGATCTAGGTGTGCGTGTGTGCGTGTGTGTGTGTGTGCGTGCTTCCGTGTGTGTCTGTGCATGCGCGTGTAAATTAAATGAGAAAATCATTCATAGATACACAGTGATTTGTAGTATTGTCATGTGTACAGCACTGTATGTGTGTGAATGCTTCTGGCCTCTGCTCTCAATCAAACCTCTCCTGCTGGTTGGGTTCTGTCATACACAGAGAGGGGATACAAGGGGCTTATGTGCCTGGGGGTACAGGGGGTTTATGTATGTGCCTGGGGGTACAGGGGGTTTATGTATGTGTCTGGGGTACAGGGGGTTTATGTATGTGTCTGGGGTACAGGGGTTTATGTATGTGTCTGGGGTACAGGGGGTTTATGTATGTGTCTGGGGTACAGGGGGTTTATGTATGTGTCTGGGGTACAGGGGTTTATGTATGTGTCTGGGGTACAGGGGTTTATGTATGTGTCTGGGGTACAGGGGTTTATGTATGTGTCTGGGGTACAGGGGGTTTATGTATGTGCCTGGGGGTACAGGGGGTTTATGTATGTGTCTGGGGTACAGGGGGTGTATGTATGTGCCTGGGGGTACAGGGGGTGTATGTCCTGGTTGTACAGGGGGTGTATGTCCTGGGGGTACAGGGGGTGTATGTATGTGCCTGGGGGTACAGGGGGTGTATGTATGTGCCTGAGGCAAAACAAACTGTGTCAGCGCAGCTCTGGTCTGGGGGCTTTAAATTGGCATCTGCTGTAGTCTGACCACCTGCTGGCAACACAGACACACACACAGACACACACTGCTGACTCCTCCTCTAGCAACCACCCTCCCAGTGGTTCTACCCTGAAGCTAACAGAGGGGACCTTAGGGCCTGTTCCAACCGTTATTCTTCAGATCAATTGCTTCTGCCTAAACTGAACACATACTTTCAAATCAAATCAAATCAAATGTTATTAGTCACGTACACATGGTTAGCAGATGTTAATGCGAGTGTAGCGAAATGCTTGTGCTTCTAGTTCCGACCGAGCAGTAATATCTAACAAGTAATCTAACAATTTCACAACAACTACTTTATACACACAAGTGTAAAGGAATGATTAATAATATGTACATATAAATATATGGATGAGCGATGGCCGAACGGCATAGGCAAGATGCAGTAGATGGTATAGAGTACAGTGTGGTTAGCAGATGTTGATGGCATTAATAAAGTGGCATATGAGATGAGTAATGTAGGGTATGTAGACATTATATAAAGTGACATTGTTTAAAGTGACTAGTGATACATGTATTACATTCAATGTTTAAGTATTGAAGTGGCTAGAGATGAGTCTGTATGTTGGCAGCAGCCACTCAATGTTAGTGATGGCTGTTTAACTTCTTAGGGAGCAGCGCACGAGGTGACCGTTTTGGAGAGCCTGGCGTGCCCAAAGTAAAATGCCTCCCATTCAGGCCCAGAAAATAGGATATGCACATATTTAGTACCATTGGATAGAAACCCAAACACTCTGAATTTTCTAAAAGTGTTAACATTTTATCTGTGAGTATAACAGAACGGATATGGCAGGTGAAAACCCGAGGAATTTCTGTCCTGGAAAAAGTGGTTTTGACAGATTGCCTCATTTGGAACCCCTCCCTTATGAAAATGCTCATATAAGGGCATATGATTGCAGTACCTATCGCTTCCTCTGGATGTCAACAGTCTCGAGAAAGTGTTCTGATTCTTCTTAGCTGCTTTTAGAGCAGAGAAGAAGAGGAATAAGGAAGTGTCCACAGAGAATGTCAATAGGAGTAAATGCGCGTTCACGGCAGGCACGCTCTGTGGTTTTTTCCTTTCTTATCGCCCAGTTTATATTCCGGTTGAAATATTATACTATTTATACATAAAAGTGTTCCTAAGGATACATTTACAATGATGTTTGATTGTTCTTGGACAAGTTTATAATTATAAGTTGAACGAGTTCTCTTCACGTTTCAATGGACGATTGGAGAGAAAATATAATGCCCCAACCAAATGGAGATTTATGGATATAATACATTACTTTTTCTAACAAAAGAACCATGGATTGTCTTCGTTGGACACTTGGGAAGCCCTCAGCAGAAGTTCTTCAAAAGGTAATTGATTTGTTTTCGCTGTGAAATGTGTTTTGTGTGAACCGCATGGTTTATGAATTTATGCTAATGGGAAAAATATGTTAGGTGCTACCCTCAAACAATCAAATGTGGTGCTTTCGCCGTAAAGCCTTTTTGAAATCTGACAACGCTGTGATATTGCCAAGAAGCAGAGATTTTGATGACTATGAAACACTTGTATATTGATGCATGTTTAATAATTCAACTTTTGGATTTTGAATTTGGCGCCTTGCATTTCACCTGGTAGTGTCGGGAGTGGGGCGCTAGCACCCCAGCGCACCTTGCTGCTCCTTAAGAAGTTAACAGTCTGATGGCCTTGAGATAGAAGCTGAATGCTGAATGCAGGTATGTCCACCAGAGCTATCTACCATAAGCTGCCTCCAATGTAATTTAGAGAATTTGGCAGTACATCCAATTGGCATCACAACTGCAGCCCATGTGAAACCACGCCAGCCCAGGACCTCCACATCCAGCTTTTAAACCTGCGGGATCATCTGGGACCAGCCACCCGGACAGCTGATGAAAGTTCGGCGTCGTAACAAATTTCAATGGGCAAATGCTCACCTTTGATGGCCACGGGCACGCTGGAGAAGTGTGCTCTTCTTCACAATGAATCCCAGTTTCGACTGTGCCCAAGCGTGGGCAAGCGGTTTGCTGATGTCAACTTTGTGAACAGAGTGCCCCATGGTGGCGGTGGGGTTATGGTATGGGCAGGCATAAGCTACAGACAACAAACACAATTGCATTTTATCGATGGCAATTTGAATACTCAGAGACGAGATCCTAAGGCCCATTGTCGTGCCATTCATCCGCCGCCATCTCTTAATGTTTCAGCATGATAATGCACGTCCCCACAATTATCTATGCACAATTCCTGGAAGTCATTCCATAGAGCATAACAAAGAGAAGAGGCATTGGTGCAGTTATTTATTAAGTCTGGCAAGTCCACAAGACTAGCTTCCCACACAAAGTCTACTTTCTGTCCCTAACACTCAAACTAAAACTGAAACTAAATAATATAAAAAAAATATATAACCATTTTTACCACACTAAAACTGAATATAAACTAGTAAATCAAGTCTGAAAACTTAAAAACTAAACTGAATATAAAATAAAAATTTATAAACTAATAGGAATAAAAACAAATATAAAAATCCCCAAATATAATAGCCTTGGCACATGCACACACACACACACAAAGTGGGGAGCAAGATCCAACAGGGCCTAAAACCAATCTGCAACTAAAAGTAGGCAGCAGATGAAGATGAGGAGGTCTCATTTGATACAGGCTTAAAACTGGCCTACTACTGCAAAGGCCCCCCGTGGACCCAGCAGCTAAACATCAACACCAAATGAACCTTGGCTGGAAAACAGCAAACTCTGTAATTTTTCCCCTTTATACCTTTACAGAGTTTCTCCCCAGCATGCTCCACCTTTCCACTTATCAAAAGTAGTAGCGTTACAAATTGTCTTATCGACGTGTGTGTCTGTCTGTGCGTGTGTGTGTGTGCGTGGTGTGCGCGCCGCGCGTGCGTGCATGCGTGTACACGTGTGTGTGTGTTCGTGTTATGAAGTGTAATTTGATAAGAGGAGAACCCCTGCCAATTACGTTATCTTTAAACCCAGTGAGAACCAGAGGAACTCAACTCTAATGGGAAAACATGCTTCAAATGATCATTTGTTTGGAAAGTAAGGATGTGAATAATAAACTTATTTAACAGTGACAAGTTGGTGAAGAAAACATTTATGCCATGTGTGTTTACATGGAGTGATGAGTGACCTTGTCTGAGACCTGAAGATTTGTGTCAGCTCTCAGGGAAAAAAAGCTAGGCTTCAGCTCATTGGGCTAACAAGGTATTGAAAAATGCTGATGACCTGGGTTTAAAACCAGAGACAAGGTTCATATACAGTGAGGGAAAAAAGTATTTGATCCCCTGCTGATTTTGTTTGTCTGCCCACTGACAAAGAAATGATAAGTCTATAATTTTAAAGGTAGGTTTATTTGAACAGTGAGAGACAGAATAACAACACAAAAATCCAGAAAAACGCATATGAAAAATGTTATCAATTGATTTGCATTTTAATGAGGGAAATAAGTATTTGACCCCACTGCAAAACATGATTTAGTATTTGGTGGCAATCACAGAGGTCAGACGTTTCTTGTAGTTGTCCACCAGGTTTGCACACATCTCAGGAGGGATTTTGTCCCACTCCTCTTTGCAGATCTTCTCCAAGTCATTAAGGTTTCGAGGCTGACGTTTGGCAACTCGAACCTTCAGCTGCCTCCACAGATTTTCTATGGGATTAAGGTCTTGAGAATGGCTAGGCCACTCCAGGACCTTAATGTGCTTCTTCTTGAGCCACTCCTTTGTTGCCTTGGCCGTGTGTTTTGGGTCATTGTCATGCTGGAATACCCATCCACGACCCATTTTCAATGCCCTGGCTGAGGGAAGGAGGTTCTCATCCAAGATGTGACGATACATGGCCCCGCCCATCGTCTCTTTTATGCGGTGAAGTTGTCCTGTCTCCTTAGCAGAAAAACACCTCCAAAGCATAATGTTTCCACCTGCATGTTTGACGGTGAGGATGATGTTCTTGGGGTCATAGGCAGCATTCCTCCTCCTCCAAACACGGCGAGTTGAGTTGATGCCAAAGAGCTCCATTTTGGTCTCATCTGACCACCACTTTCACCCAGTTGTCCTCTGAATCATTCAGATGTTCATTGGCAAACTTCAGACGGGCATGTATATGTGCTTTCTTGAGCAGGGGGACCTTGCGGGCGCTGCAGGATTTCAGTCCTTTCACAGCGTAGTGTGTTACCAATTGTTTTCTTGGTGACTGTGGTCCCAGCTGCCTTGAGATCATTGACAAGATCCTCCCGTGTAGTTCTGGGCTGATTCCTCACCGTTCCCATGATCATTGCAACTCCACGAGGTGAGATCTTGCATGGAGCCCCAGGCCGAGGGAGATTGACAGTTCTTTTGTGTTTCTTCCATTTGCGAATAATCGTACCAACTGTTGTCATCTTCTCACCAAGCTGCTTGGCGATGGTCTTGTAGCCCATTCCAGCCTTGTGTAGGTCTACAATCTTGTCCCTGACATCCTTGGAGAGCTCTTTGGTCTTGGCCATGGTGGAGAGTTTGGATTCTGATTGATTTATTGTTTCTGTGGACAGGTGTCTTTTATACAGGTAACAAACTGAGATTAGGAGCACTCCCTTTAACTTCTGAGGGAGCGGCAGGTGAGGTGACGGTTTTGGAGAGTCTGGCGTGCCCAAAGAAAAATGCCTGCCACTCAGGCTCAGAAAATAGGATATGCACATAATTAGTACTATTGGATAGGAAACACTCTGAGGTTTCTAAAAGTGTTAACATAATGTCTGTGAGTATAACAGAACTCATTTAGCAGGCGAAGACCAGAGAAAAATCTATCCGGAAATCAGTTTCTGGTGACCTATTGCTCTGTTTGACACACTCCCCATTGAATCCATTTGTAACCAGGACTGAGACTGCAGTACCTATGGCTTCCACTAGATGTCAACAAACTATATACAAAGACTCAGAGAGATTGGAGTAAACAGAACGAATAGGTACAGGAAATGGTCAAGGTAGCTCAGATGTCAACAAGTTTTCTCAGGCACGAGTCTGGCTGCGCGCCCAATTTATTTTACTTATATAAGGTGTAGGTGACCATCCGAGTGAAATATTATCACTAATATTCATAAAAGGATAGCTAAGGATGCATTTTAACTGGTATTTGATTTGTTTAGGAAAGGATTATAGCCATATTTGACCGCGTTCTCTTCACATTTCAATGGGTGAATTGACATTGGATTTTCTGAACATAACACGCCAACCAAACTGAGATTTATGGATATAATAAATGACTTTTTCTAACAAAAGAACCATTGGATGTCTTCGTTGGACACTTGGGAAGCCCTCAGCAGAAGTTCTTCAAAAGGTAAGGGATTTGTTTTCGCTGTGAAATGTGTTTTGTGTGAACCGTGAAGGTTTATGAATTGATGCTAATGCAGAAATATTGGAGGTGCTACCCTCAAACAATCAAATGTTGTGCTTTCGCCGTAAAGCCTTTTTGAAATCTGACAACGCTGTGATATTGCCAAGAAGCAGAGCTTTTGATGACTACGCAACACTTGTATATTGATGAATGTTTAATAATTCAACTTTGGGATTTTGAATTTGGCGCCTTGCATTTCACTGGATAGTGTCGGGAGTGGGGCCCCACCAATCCGTAAGTAGTTAAGAGTGTGCTCCTAATCTCAGCTCATTACCTGTATAAAAGACACCTGGGAGCCAGAAATCTTTCTCATTGAGAGGGGGTCAAATACTTATTTCCCTCATTAAAATGCAAATCAATTTATAACATTTTTCACATGCGTTTTTCTGGATTTTTTTGTTGTTATTCTGTCTCTCACTGTTCAAATAAACCTACCATTAAAATTATAGACTGATCATTTCTTTGTCAGTGGGCAAACGTCCAAAATCAGCAAGGGATCAAATACTTTTTTCCCTCACTGTACATTTTTTGACAGTATGTCTCCTATCACACCTAGATCCATCAACCTTGAGAAGTAACCTGCACGCGTGTGTGTGTGCATGCGCAGGTGAGCATGTGCTTGTGTGTGTGTGTTTCGATCCTCAGCTGTGATAACCACTCAATGGGTTTATACCAGAGGACTAAAGCAAAGTCACACAGCAGGAGACCAAGGTTGGCTACAGTCCACAATCAAGCTGTGGAGAGATTATGAGTTCACTGTACTGTTTCCCTTATTTTAGGGTACAAACCTTGAGCTGGGTTCCCACAGCCCCTAACTTTGAGGTTCTGGTGCCCCTGAGGATGTGTGTGTGACAACCTTGAGGGTTTTGGGAAGTAGGGCAGGCCGGGGAAAATAGGGCGACAGAAGAGCGGGGCAGACGACACAGTCAGAGTATCAATAATAGATGCCCATTTCACCATGAGGAGAGAGAGACCGAGAACGAGAGAGAGAGAGAGAGAGGATGGGAATCAGAGTAAGGGGAAAGAGGGAGAGATTGAGTGTAGGGGGGAGAAGGGGGAAGGAAGGAGGGATAAGGGGAAGTAGATAGAGTTTGTCTGAGACAGAGAAAAAAAACAGAAAGAAAGAGAGACAGAGACAGAACATAATATTATAGTAAACACCTCCTTAAAATAACAACATTTATTTCACATCAGTTCCACATATGAATCTATTTAGCTATTAGTCCTTTTAGACCAATGACAAAGGTCCACCCACTTGAATGCTGGATAGAAACAATGAAGTTAAATAAACTGGTACAGTACCAGTCAAAAGTTTGGACACACCTACTCATTCAAGGCCTTTTATTTATTTTACTATGTTCTACATTGTAGAATAATAGTGAAGACATCAACACTATGAAATAACACGTATGGAATCATGTAGTAACCAAAAAAGTGTTAAACAAACCAAAATATATTTTATATTTGAGATTCTTCAAAGTAGCTACCCTTTGATTTGATGACAGCTTTGCACACTTTTGGCATTCCCTCAACCAGCTTCATGAGGTAGTCACCTGGAATGCATTTCAATTAACTTCTTAGTGAGCGGCAGGTGAGGTGACGGTTTTGGAGAGTCTGGCGTGCCCAAAGCAAAATGCCTGCCGCTCAGAAAATGGCATGGGGACCTGAAATGTCAACAAGTTTTTTCGGGCGCGAGTCTGGCTGGGGCACCCCACGCCCTACAGCACCTACAATATTAAAGCACCTACAATATTTTACTTCTAACAAGGCACACCTGTTAACTTGTTAGGGAGTTGAGGGGTCGGTTTTGGAGAGCCTGGCGTGCCCAAAGTAAAATGCCTCCCATCCAGGCCCAGAAAATAGGATATGCAGATATTTGGTACCATTGGATAGGAAACACTGTGAATTTTCCAAAACTGTTAACCATTTGTCTGTGAGTAAAACAGACCGCATATAGCAGGCGAAACCCCAAGGAATTTCTGGCCTGGAAAAAGTGATTTTGACAAATTGCTCATTTGGGCACCCCTCCGTCATGAAAATGACCATATAAGGGCATATGAATGCAGTACCCATCGCTTCCTTTAGATGTCAACAGTCTCGAGACAGTGTATTTTTTTCATTTTGGATGAATAAGACCAGAGAAGAAGAGCAAACAAGGAAGTCACTCTGTCATGTAAACAGTACCCAGTGCGCGCTCCCGACAAAGCGTGCAGTGTCTTTTTTACCGTCGTTATCGATCAGTTTATATTCCGGTTGATTTATAATAGTAAATATACGTAAAAGTGTTCCTAAGGATACATTTAAAACTATGTTTGATTGTTCTTGGACAAGTTTATAGGTATAAGATGAACGAGTTCGCGTCACATTTTAATGGAGCAGTGGAAGCTGTCGTTTCTGATTATAACGCGTGAACCAAATGGAGGATTTATGGATAAAATACATTACTTTTTCTAACAAAAGAACCATGGATTGTCTTCGTTGGACACTTAGGATGACCTCAGCAGAAGTTCTTCAACAGGTAATTGATTTGTTTTTGCTGTGAAATGTGTTATGTGTGTGCCATGATGGCTAATCGATACATGGCTATGGGAAAAATATGTGAGGTGCTACTCTCAAACAATCAAATGTGCTGCTTTTGCCATAAAGCCTTTTTGAAATCTGACAACGCTGTGATATTGCCAAGAAACAGAGCTTTTGATGAGTATGGAACACTTGTATATTGGTGGATGTTTAATAATTAAACTTTTGGATTTTGAATTTGGCGCCTTACATTTTACCTGGTAGTGTCGGGAGCAGCCCGCTACCGCCCTGGTGATCCCTGAGAAGTTAACTACTTACGGAGTGGTGGGGCGCTACCCGGTGAAATGTAAGGCGCCAAATTCAAAATCCAAAAGTTGAATTATTAGACATTCATCAATATACAAGTGTTGCATAGTCATCAAAAGCTCTGATTCTTGGCAATATCACAGCGTTGTCAGATTTCAAAAAGGCTTTACGGCGAAAGCACAACATTTGATTGTTTGAGGATAGCACTTACAATATTTCTGCATTAGCATAAATTCATAAACCATCGCGGTTCACACAAAACCCATTTCACAGAGAAAAACTATTCCCTTACCTTTTGAAGAATTTCTGCTGAGGGCTTCCCAAGTGTCCAACGAAGACATCCAATGGTTCTTTTGTTAGAAAAAGTCATTCATTATATCCATAAATCTCTTTGGTTGGTGCATTATGTTCATAAAATATAGCTTCCACTCACCCATTGAACCGTGAAGAGAACACGTTCAACCTATACCTATACACTTGTCCAAGAACAATCAAACATCATTGATAATGTATCCTTAGGAACACTTTTATGTATATTTACTGTAATATTTCAACCGGATTATAAACTGGACGATAGGAAAGGAAAAAACCACAGCGCGCGCAAGCCCGTGAACGCACATCCTCTTCTGTTTACATCTGGTGACTAGTTCGAAATTCTTCATCTATTACCATCCAGAGCAACCTAACATCACCAAACACTGTCTAGAGACTGTTGACATCCAGTGGAAGCAATAGGTACTGCAATCTTACTCCCATATATAGCTGTTTTCAATAGGGAAGTGTTCAAAATGAGGCAATGTGTCAAAAACACTTTTTCCAGGACAGAAATTCCTCGGGTTTTTGCCTGCTATATCAGTTCTGTTATACTCACAGACAATATTGTGTGAGTGTTTCCTATCCAATAGTACTAATTATGTGCATATTCTAGTTTCTGGGCCTGAGTGGCAGGCCTTTTACTTTGGGCACGCCAGACTCTCCAAAACCGACACCTCAGCTGCCACTCCCTAAGAAGTTAAGAACAAATTCTTATATACAATGACTGTCTTCTTAATGCATTTGAGAAAATAAGATGTGTTGTGACAAGGTAGGGGTGGTATACAGTAGATAGCCCTATTTGGTAAAAGTCCATATTATGGCAAGAACCGCTCAAATAAGCAAAGAGAAACGACAGTCCATCATTACTTTAAGACATGAAGGTCAGTCAATATGGAACTTTTCAATAAATGTGGAAGTTTCTTCAAGTGCAGTCGCAAAAACCATCAAGTCCTGTGATGACTGAAGTGAGTACTACGTGGCGATAGCTACCTTCACTTTCTTGGGTACAGGAACAATAGTGGACATCTTGAAGCAAGTGGGGACAACAGACTGGGAAAGAGAGATATTGGGTAGCAGTTTACTTGACACCCATGGTCATAACTTCTAACTTTCATCAGACAGAGATGGCAGCCTCGCTTCACGTTCTCAGGAAGATATGCAGTATTTCATTTTTTTATGGATTACTTTTTACATTGTTACCCCGGGAAATCTTAAGTTTTATTACATACAGCCGGGAGGAATTATTGGATATAAGAGCAACGTCAACTTACCAATATTACGACCAGGAATACGACTTTCCCAAAGCGGATCCTCTGTTTGGTCCACAAACCAGGACAATAGACTGGATCCCAGCCAGCGACCCAAAACACAGCACAGGAGAAGGGAGAGACGCGGTGGTCTTCTGGTCAGGCTCCTTAGACGGGCACATCGCGCACCGCTCCCGAGTATGCTACTTGCCAATGTCCAGTCTCTGGACAACAAGGTAGACGAAATCCGAGCAAGGGTTGCCTTCCAGAGAGACATCAGCGACTGCAACGTTCTTTGCTTCACGGAAACATGGCTCACTCAGGACACATTATCTAAGTCGGTACAGCCACCTAGTTTCTCCACGCATCGCACTGACAGAAACAAACATATATCTGGTAAGAAGAAGGGCAAGGACAATAGACTGGATCCCTGCCGGCGACCCCAAACAACGGCGGCGCAAGAGAAGGGGGAGACGCGGTGGTCTTCTGGTCAGGCTCCTTAGACGGGCAAATCGCGCACCGCTCCCAAGTATGCTACTTGCCAATGTCCAGTCTCTGGACAACAAGGTAGACGAAATCCGAGCAAGGGTTGCCTTCCAGAGAGACATCAGCGACTGCAACGTTCTTTGCTTCACGGAAATATGGCTCACGGACGATTGTGGTACAGCCCGTTATCTAAGTCGGTACAGCCACCTAGTTTCTCCACGCATCGCACCGACAGAAACAAACATCTATCTGGTAAGAAGAAGGGCGGGGGTGTCGTGGTGTGATCATAACAACATACAGGAACTCAAGTCCTTTTGTTCCCCTGACATAGAATTCCTTACAATCAAATGCCGACCGCATTATCTACCAAGAGAATTCTCTTCGATTATAATCACAGTCGCATATATCCCCCCTCAAGCTGACACATCGACTGCACTGAAAGAAATTCATTGGACTCTATGTAAACTGGAAACCACAAATCCTGAGGCTGCATTTATTGTGGCTGGGGTTTTTAACAAGGCTAATCTGAAAACAAGGCTCCCTAAATTTTATCAGCATATCAAATGTGCGACCCGGGCTGGTAAAATCCTGGATCATTGTTATTCTAACTTCCGTGATACATACAAGGCCTTTCTCCGCCCTCCTTTCGGCGACTCTGACCATGACTCCATTTTGTTGCTCCCAACCTACAGACAGAAACTAAAACAGGAAACGCCCATTCTCAGGTCTGTTCAACGCTGGTCCGAACAATCTGATTCCACGCTGGACTGGGATATGTTCCAGACAGCATCAGACAACAACATTGATGTATACGCTGATTCGGTGAGCGAGTTTATTAGCAAGTGCATCGGTGATGTTGTACCCATAGCAACTATTTAAACCTTCCCCAACCAGAAACCGTGGATTGATAACAGCAGCATTCAAGCAAAACTGAAAGCTCGAACCACTGCTTTTAACCAGGGTAAGGCGACCGGAAACATGACTGAATACAAACAGTGTAGCTATTCCCTCCGCAAGGCAATCAAACAAGCTAAGCGTCAATATAGAGACAAAGTAGAGTCACAATTCAATGGCTCAGACATGAGAGGAATGTGGCAGGGTCTACAGTCAATCACGGACTACAAAAAGAAAACCAGCCACGTCGCGGACCCACGATGTCCTGCTCCCAGACAAACTAAACAACTACTTTGCTCGCTTTGAGGACAATACAGTGCCACCGACACGGCCCGCTATCAAAACCTGCGGGCTCACCTTCACCGCAGCCAATGTGAGTAAAACCTTTAAGCGTGTTAACCCTCGCAAGGCTGCCGGCCCAGATGGCATCCCTGGCCGTGTCCTCAGAGCATGTGCCGACCAGCTGGCTGGTGTGTTCACGGACATATTTAATCAATCCTTATCCCAGTCTGCTGTTCCCACATGCTTAAAGAGGGCCACCATTGTTCCTGTTCCCAAGGTAACTGAGCTAAATGACTATCGCCCCGTAGCACTCACTTCCGTCATCATAAAGTGCTTTGAGACACTAGTCAAGGATCATATGACCTCCATCCTACCAGACACCCTAGACCCACTCCAATTTGATTACCGTCCTAATAGGTCCACAGACGACGTGATCGCAATCACACTGCACACTGCCCTAACCCATCTGGACAAGAGGAATACCTATGTAAGAATGCTGTTCATCGACTACAGCTCAGCATTTAACGCCATTGTACCCTCTAAATTCGTAATTAAGCTCGAGACCCTAGGTCTCGACCCAGCCCTGTGCAACTGGGTCCTGGACATCTTGACGGGCCGGCCCCAGGTGGTGAGGGTAGGAAACAACATCTCCATCCCGCTGATCCTCAACACTGGGGCCCCACAAGGGTGCGTTCTCAGCCCTCTCCTGTACTCCTTGTTCACCCATGACTGCGTGGCCAAACACGCCTCCAACTCAATCATCAAGTTTGCTGACGACACTACAGTGGTAGGCTTGATTACCAACAACGATGAGACGGCCTACAGGGAGGAGATGAGGGCCCTCGGAGTGTGGTGTCAGGAAAATAACCTCTCACTCAACGTCAACAAAACTAAGGAGATTATTGTGGACTTCAGGAAACAGCAGGGGGAGCACCCCCCTATCCACATCGACGGGACAGTAGTGGAGAAGGTGGAAAGTTTTAAGTTCCTCTGCGTACACATCACGGACAAACTGAAATGATCCACCCACATAGACAGCGTGGTGAAGAAGGTGCAACAGCGCCTCTTCAACCTCAGGAGGCTGAAGAAATTCGGCTTGTCACCAAAAACACTCACAAACTTCTACAGATGCACAATCGAGAGCATCCTGTCGGGCTGTATCACCGCCTGGTACGGCAACTGCTTCGTCCACAACCGTAAGGCTCTCTGGAGGGTAGTGAGGACTGCACAACACATCACCGGGGGTAAACTACCTGCCCTTCAGAACACCTACACCACTCGATGTCACAGGAAGGCCAAAAAGATCATCAAGGACAACAACCACCCGAGCCACTGCCTGTTCACCCCGCTATCATCCAGAAGGCGAGGTCAGTACAGGTGCATCAAAGCTGGGACCGAGAGACTGAAAAACAGCTTCTATTTTAAGGCCATCAGACTGTTAAACAGCCATCACTAACATTGAGTGGCTGCTGCCAACATACAGACTTAAATCTCTAGCCACTTTAAATAATAGAAAATTGGATGTAACCAATGACATTTATATAATGTTTACATATCCTACATTACTCATCTCATATGTATATACTGTACTCTATACCATCTACTGCATCTTGCCTATGCCGGGCCAGCCATCGCTCATCCATATATTTATATGTACATACTCGTATTCATTCCTTTACACTTGTGTGTATAAGGTAGTTGTTGTGAAATTGTTAGATCGCTTGTTAGATACTACTGCATGGTCGGAACTAGAAGCACAAGCATTTTGCTACACTCGCATTAACATCTGCTAACCATGTGTATGTGACAAATACAATTTGATTTGATTTGATTTGATAACCATGTAATTATATGTCATAGCAGCTGACATAATTTGTCATAACCAGGCTTAATATGGTCATAACACTGTCATGACCTACAGTGAGGGAAAAAAGTATTTGATCCCCTGCTGGAATGTCAGTGTTCCGCCATAGCCAGTGAAGAGCCCAGATCTCAATCCCATTGAGCACGTCTGGGACCTGTTGGATCGGAGGGTGAGGGCTAGGGCCATTCCCCCCAGAAATGTCAGGGATGTCCATTTCTATTAGTCACATGTCTGTGGAACTTCTTCAGTTTATTTCTCAGTTGTTGAATCTTGTTATGTTCATACAAATATTTACACGTTTGCTGAAAATAAACGCAGTTGACAATGAGAGGACGCTAATTTTATTGCTGAGTTTATGTCTAAATATAGGTCTAAATATATGTGCCATGATAGTGTTATGACCATATTATGATAAGTTATGACAAGTTATGTCAGCTGTTATGACACATTTCGACATGGTCATGACAGTGTCGTAACGTGTTATGATGCTGGGTGTCAAGTAAAGTGTTACCAGAGATTGAATATGTTTTTAAACACTCCAGCCAGCTGGTCTGCGCATGCTCTGAGGACACGGCTAGGGATTCCACCTGGGCTAACATGATTAAATGTCTTACTCACATCGGCCATGGAGAACGAGAACTTACAATTCTCGGGAGCGGCGTTGGCCCACATCGGTGGCACTGTGTTCTTCTTGAAGCGGGTGAAGGTGTTTAGCTTTTCAGGGAGCAAGACGTCGGTGTACACAACGTGGCTGGTTTTCCCTTCATAATCCATGATTGTCTGGAGTCCCTCTTGTATGAGCCATTGAATTGCAACTCCACTTTGTCTTTGTACTGATGTTTTGCCTGTTTGATTGCCACAAGGAGTGCATAACTGGACTGTTTGTACTTAACCATATTCCCAGTCACCTTGTAGTGGTTAACTTCTTAGGGAGTGGCAGCAGAGGTGACGGTTTTGGAGAGTCTGGTAAGCGATTTTATATTAGAGATTTTATGCGTTTTGTGAGACCCGCATTGGGTTATGGATTTATGCTAATGCATAAATATTGGAGGGGCTATCCTCAAACAATCAAATGTTGTGCTTTCGCCGTAAAGCCTTCTTGAAATCTGACAACGCTGTGATATTGCCAAGAGTCAGAGCTTATGATGTTATGAAACACTTGTACATTGATGAATTCTTAATAATTCAACTTTTGGATTTTGAATTTGCCGCTTTACATTTCACCAGGTGGTGTTGGGAGTGGCCCGCTAGCGCCCCACTGCTCCTTAACTTCTTAGGGAGCAGCTCCCAAGGTGACGGTTTTGGAGAGCCTGGCATGCCCAAAGTAAAATGCCTCCCACTCAGGCCCAGAAAATAGGATATGCACATATTAGTACCATTGGATAGGAAACACTCTGAAGTTTCTAAAAGTGTTAACATTTTGTCTGTGAGTATAACAGAACGGATATGGCAGGTAAAAACCCGAGGAATTTCTGTCCTGGAAAAAGTGATTTTGACACATTGCCTCATTTGGAACCCCTTCCTTATGAAAATGCTCATATAAGGGCATTTGAATGCAGTACCTATTGCTTCCTCTGGATGTCAACAGTCTCGAGACACTGTTTTGATTCTGTTTAGTTGCTTTAGATGGCAATAGAAGAAGAATTAGGAAGTGGCTTCACAGAAGTCAACAGAAGAGATCGCGCGTTCCCGGCTTTCGCGCTCTGTGGTTTTTTCCTTTCTTATCGCCGAGTTTATATTCCGGTTGAAATATTATACAAAATATACATAAAAGTGTTCCTAAGGATACATTATTAATAATGTTTGATTGTTCTTGGACAAGTTTATAGGTATAGGTTGAACGAGTTCTCTTCACCTTTCAATGGGCGAGTGGACGCTGTAGTTTATGAACATAATGCGCCAACCAAACAGAGATTGCATTTCACCGGGTAGTGTCGGGAGTGGGGACACTACCCGGTGAAATGCAAGGCGCCAAATTCAAAATCCAAAAGTTGAATTATTTATCTTTCATCAATATACAGGTGTTGCATAGTCATCAAAAGCTCTGCTTCTTGGCAATATCACAGCGTTGTCAGTTTTCAAAAAGGCTTTACGGCGAAAGCACCACATTTGATTGTTTGAGAGTAGCGCCCCACCACTCCGTAAGAAGTTAAAGTACCCAGCTACAATAAATTCGGATTCAGGATATGCGGTTTATAGTTTGCATAAAGTCCAGTGTAGATCCTTGAGAGCCGTCGTGGTATCGGCTTGAGGGGGAATATACACGGCTGTGACAATGACCGAAGAGAATTCTCTCGGGAGGTGATGTGGTCGGCATTTAAATGTTAGGTATTCTAGGTTGATTGAACAAAAGGACTTTAGTTCCTGTACCTTACCACAATCACACCATGAGTAGTTAATCATGAAACATACACCTCCGCCTTTCTTTTTACTGGAGAGTTAGTCCTGTCTGCACAATGTACTGAGAACCCAGCTGGCTGTATGGACGGGGACAGTATATCCGTAGAGGGCCATGATTTCGTGAAACAGAGTATGTTACAGTCCCTTATGTCTCTCTGGAAGGAGATCCTCGCCCTGAGCTCCCCTACTTTATTGTCCAGGTACTGAACAGTAGCAAGTAATATACTCGGAAGCAGCGAATGGTATACACACCTTCTGAGTCTGACTAAAAGTCCACTACAAATACCTCATCTCCGTCGAGTGCGTCTTGGAGCATTGTCTGGGATAAGTGGAATAACCTTGGGGGGGTTACGAACAAAGGATCCAAATCAGGAAAGTCATTTATCTGGTTGAAATACTGGTGAGTTACCGCCTCTCTGATATCCAAAAGTTATTTCCAGCAGTATGTAATAATGCAAAAAAATTCTGAGCTAATAACGTGAAAATATCGAACCAAAAAAAGTAATGTTGTAAAGTTGCTTAGTAGCCAGGAACAAGACAACCATGTCTATTGGCACTATCTCAGCGCCATCTTGTTCAGCTGTCCATTACAGACCCTAACCCTTTCTGCTGTAAAATGCCACAGCATTATGACAAAACCACATAATGTGGTGTATTCTACTCTCATGTACAGAGAGGAAACTTACTACACCAGAACACAAGTAGCAACGCTGTGTGTATGCGTGTGTGTGTGTGTTCCGTTCTGTCTGGAGCCCGACGGGGGAAGACAGAGACGGGAAGCGCAGCTGCGTCGCCACGAGCAACAAGCCCTTCAGTAACCCAGGGTTACCATCCAGCCACAGATTCCCTCCAGGCTGAACAATCGACGAAATCTTGAGGAGCCAATCAGCAGAGCTCTTACTGAGAGAGAACACACTCAGGGGCATATGGGGCTCCTGGGGTCGCCAGGGCCAAGGACAAACTAGGAGACACTCTGATGCTTTGAAACACACAAACACACACACACACAGTCAGGAACAGTAATACACACAGGTACACACACAGATACACAATGTGCTTATTTAGCCCAAAAATTATAAAATCAAACTTTAACCAGGCCACTCAGGAACATTCAATGTTGTCTTGGTAAGCAACTCCAGTGTATATTTGGCCTTGTGTTTTAGGTTGTTCTCCTCCTTCAGACAGAACCAGGTTTTCCTTTAGGATTTTTCTGTGCTTTGTTCTATTTTATTTATTTTTGTCCTAAAAAACTCCCTAGTCCTTGCCGATGACAAGCATACCCATAATATGATGCAGCCACCACCATGCTTGAAAATATGAAGAGTGGTACATAGTAATGTGTTGTGTTTAATTTGCCCCCAAAATAACGCTTTGTATTCAGGCAGTGGTGTAAAGTACTTAAGTAAAAATACTTTAAAGTACTACTTAAGTAGTTTTTTGGGGGTACCTGTACCTTACTTTACTATTTATATTTTTGCCAACTTTTACTTTTACTTCACTACATTCCTGAAGAAGATAATGTACTTTTTACTCCATTCATTTTCCCTGACACCCAAAAGTACTTGCTACATTTTGACAGGAAAATAGTCAAATTCAAGCACTTATTAAGAGAACATCCCTGGTCATCCCTACTACCTTTGATCTGGCAGACTCACTAAACACAAATGCTTAGTTTATAAATTGTTGAAGTTGCTCCTGGCTACCAGTCAGTGAAAATAACGAGAAAATGGTGCAGTCTGGTTTGCTTAATATAAGGAATTAAAAATTATTTATACTTCTACTTTTACTTTTGATACTTAAGTACATTTTAGCAATTCCATTTACTTCTGATACTTAAGTATATTAAAACCAAATACTTTTAGACTTTTACTCAAGTAGGATTTTACTGGGGGACTTTTACTTTTACTTGAGTCATTTTCTATTAAGGTATCTTTACTTGTACTCAAGTACGACAATTGAGTACTTTTTCTACCACTGTATTCAGGACATGAAGTGAATTTGTTTGCACGTTTTTTGGCAGATTTACTTTAGTGCCTTATTGCAAACAGGATGCATGTTCTTCAATAATTTATTCTGTATATTTATTCTGTACAAGGTTCCTTCTTTTCACTGTCATTTAGGTTATTATTGTGGAGGAACTACAATGTTGTAGATCCATCCTCAGTTTTCTCCTATTACAGCCATTAAACAATGTTACTGTTTTAAAGTTACCATTGAACTCATGGTGCAATTCCTGAGACGTTTTGCCTGTATCTTTGTAGTGACTGGGTTTATTGATAAACCATCCAAAGTGTAATTAATAACATCACCATGCTCGATGGGATATTCAATGACTTCTTTTTTTATTTTTACCTATCTACCAATCGGTGCCCTTCTTTTTGAAGCATTGGAAAACCTGACTTAACCATTGACTTATTACACATTTTGTTGTGTTATAGGCTGAATTCAAAATGGATGAAATAGATATGTTTTCTTAAGCATCTACACACATACCCCACAAAGACAAAGTGAAAACATGATTTCGAATTTTTAGCAAATTTATTGAAAATGAAATACAGAAATATCTAATTAACATACCGTAAGTATTCACACCCCTTTGATAAGGCACTCCAAAATTGAGCTCAGGTGCATCTAATTTCCTTTGATAATCCTTGAGATGTCACTCGAACTTGACTGGAGTCCAGCTGTGGCCATTTCAATGGTTTGGACATGATTTAGAAAGAATCACCTGTCTATATAAGGTCCCACAGTTGACAGTGCAAGTCAGAGCAGAAGCTATACCATGAAGTCCAAGGAACTGTCCGTAGATCTCCGAGATAGAATTGTGATGAGGCATATATCTGGGGAAGGGTATAAAGCAATTTCTAGATTGTTAAAAGTTTCCAATAGCACAGTGGTCTCCATCATTGGGAAATGAAAAAACATGGAACTACCCAGATTCTGCCTAGAGCTGGCCGTCCAATCAAACTGAGCAATCGGGCAAGAAGGACCTTGGCCATGGAGGTGACCAAGAACCCAATGACCGCTCTGACAGAACTACAGAGTTCCTTGACTGAGATGGGATAACCTGCCAGAAGGAAAACAGTCACTACAGCACTTTACCAATCTGGGCTATATGGGAGAGTGGCCAGACGGAAGCTACTCCTGAGAAAAAGGCACATGACAGCACGCCTAGAGTTTATAAAAATGCACATGAAAGACTCAGAGCATAAGGCAAAAGATTGTGTGGTCTGATGAGACAAAAATGTAACTCTTTGGCCTGAATGCAAAGCGCTATGTCTGGAGAAAACAAGGCACAGTCCATCACCCGTCTAACACCATCCCTATTGTGAAGCATGGTGGTGGCAGCATCATTCTAAGGGGATGCTTTTCAGCGGCAAGGACAGGGAGACTGGTAAGGATAGAGGGAACAAGGAATGGAGCCAAATACAGGCAAATCCTTGATGAGAACCTGTGATGAAGATTTACGTTCCAACAGGACAATGACCCCAAGCATACAGCCAAAGCAATGCTGGAATGGCTTCTGAACAAGAATGTGAAAGTCCTTGAATGGCCCAGCCAAAGCCCAGACTTGAATCCCATTGTAAATCTATTTAAAGACTTGCAGATTGCTGTTTACCGCCACTCCCCATCTAACTTAACAGAGCTTGAAAAAATCTGTAAGGAATAATGGGAGAAAATCCCCAAAGCTGATACAGACATACCCAAGATGACTCAAAGCTGTAATCGCCGCCAAAGATGCTTTGACAAAGTATTGACTCAGGGGTGTGAATACTGATGAAAATTAGATATTTCTGTATTTCATTTTCAATGAATTTTCTACAGTTTCTAAAAACATTTTTTCACTTTGTAACTATGGGATATTGTGTGTAGATGGGTGAGAAACAAAAATATATTGTATCCATTTTGAAATCAGGCTGTAACAACAAAATGTGGAAATAGTCAAGGGTTATGAATACTTTCTGAAGGCACTGTATGTATGTGAGTGTGTTTGTATGTGTGCGTGTGTGTGTGGACATGTACAGTATGTGTGTGTACATACAGTGGGGCAAAAAAGTATTTAGTCAGCCACCAATTGTGCAAGTTCTCTCACTTAAAAAGATGAGAGAGGCCTGTAATTTTCATCATAGGTACACTTCAACTATGACAGACGAAATGAGGAAAAAAAATCCAGAAAATCACATTGTAGGATTTTTAATTAATTTATTTGCAAATTATGGTGGAAAATAAGTATTTGGTCACATACAAACAAGCAAGATTTCTGGCTCTCACAGACCTGTAACTTCTTCTTTAAGAGGCTCCTCTGTCCTCCACTCGTTACCTGTATTAATGGCACCTGTTTGAACTTGTTATCAGTATAAAAGACACCTGTCCACAACCTCAAACAGTCACACTCCAAACTCCACTATGGCCAAGACCAAAGAGCTGTCAAAGGACACCAGAAACAAAATTGTAGACCTGCACCAGGTTGGGAAGACTGAATCTGCAATAGGTAAGCAGCTTGGTTTGAAGAAATCAACTGTGGGAGCAATTATTAGGAAATGGAAGACATACAAGACCACTGATAATCTTCCTCGATCTGGGGCTCCACGCAAGATCTCACCCGTGGGGTCAAAATTATCACAAGAACGGTGAGCAAAAATCCCAAAACCACACGGGGACCTAGTGAATGACCTGCAGAGAGCTGGGACCAAAGTAACAAAGCCTACCATCAGTAACACACTACGCCGCCAGGGACTCAAATCCTGCAGTGCCAGACGTGTCCCCCTGCTTAAGCCAGTACATTTTCAGGCCCGTCTGAAGTTTGCTAGAGAGCATTTGGATGATCCAGATGAGGATTGGGAGAATGTCATATGGTCAGATGAAACCAAAATATAACTTTTTGGTAAAAACTCAACTCGTCGTGTTTGGAGGACAAAGAATGCTGAGTTGCATCCAAAGAACACCATACCTACTGTGAAGCATGGGGTGGAAACATCATGCTTTGGGGCTGTTTTTCTGCAAAGGGACCAGGACTGACTGATCCGTGTAATGGAAAGAATGAATGGGGCCATGTATCGTGAGATTTTGAGTGAAAACCTCCTTCCATCAGCAAGGGCATTGAAGATGAAACGTGGCTGGGTCTTTCAGCATGACAATGATCCCAAACACACCGCCCGGGCAATGAAGGAGTGGCTTCGTAAGAAGCATTTCAAGGTCCTGGAGTGGCCTAGCCAGTCTCCAGATCTCAACCCCATAGAAAATCTTTGGAGGGAGTTGAAAGTCTGTGTTGCCCAGCGACAGCCCCAAAACATTACTGCTCTAGAGGAGATCTGCATGGAGGAATGGGCCAAAATACCAGCAACAGTGTGTGAAAACCTTGTGAAGACTTACAGAAAACGTTTGACCTCTGTCATTGCCAACAAAGGGTATATAACAAAGTATTGAGATAAACTTTTGTTATTGACCAAATACTTATTTTCCACCATAATTTGCAAATAAATTAATTAAAAATCCTACAATGTGATTTTCTGGATTTCTTTTTCTCATTTCGTCTGTCATAGTTGAAGTGTACCTATGATGAAAATTACAGGCCTCTCTCATCTTTTTAAGTTGGAGAACTTGCACAATTGGTGGCTGACTAAATACTTTTTTGCCCCACTGTATGAATGAGAGCCTAGAGTAGAGATGTGTTGTTGTTTGTCTCTGTCCCATCACTCTAAACAAGCCTCTCTGTTATTTCTCCCTTAATGACACTAATTACACTCTTCCCTTTAATTGACATCTGGTGATTAAGAGCACCAAGTACACAGCATCTATCAACAAATAAAATCAAATAAAAGTTTATTTGTCACGTGCGCCGAATACAACAGTTGTAGACCTTACAGTGAAATGCTTACTTACAGGCTCTAACCAATAGGTGAACAATAGGTAAGTAAATAAACAAAAACACCAGTAAAAAGAGTGAAAAATAACAGTAGCGAGGCTATATACAGTAGCAAGGCTATAAAAGTAGCGAGGCTACATACAGACACCGGTTAGTCAGGCTGATTGAGGTAGTATGTACATGTAGTTATGGTTAAAGTGACTATGCATATATGATGAACAGAGAGTAGCAGTAGCGTAAAAGAGGGGCTGGCGAGTGGTGGGTGGCGGGACACAATGCAGATAGATAGCCCGGTTAGCCAATGTGTGGGAGTACTGGTTGGTCAGGCCAATTGAGGTGGTATGTACATGAATGTATAGTTAAAGTGTCTATACATATATGATAAACAGAGAGTAGCAGCAGCGTAAAAGAGCGGTTGGGGGGGGGGTACCGCATGGCAAGCGGTACCGGAGTGCCAAGTCTAGGACAAAAAGGCTTCTCAACAGTTTTTACCCCCAAGCCTTAAGACTCCTGAACAGGTAATCAAATGGCTACCCGGACTATTTGCATTGTGCCCCCAACCCCCTTTACGCTGCTGCTACTCTCTGTTTACCGTATATGTATAGTCACTTTAACTATACATTCATGTACATACTACCTCAATTGGCCCTACCAACCAGTGCTCCCACACATTGGCTAACCAGCCTATCTATCTGCATTGTGTCCCGCCACCCATTGCCCGCCAACCCCTCTTTTACGCTACTGCTGCTCTCTGTTCATCATATATGCATAGTCACTTTAACCATAGCTATAAGTACATACTACCTCGCTACTGTATATAGCCCTGCTACTGTTTATAGCCTGTCTTTTTACTGTTGTTTTATTTCTTCACTTACCTATTGTTCACCTAATACCTTTTTTTGCACTATTGGTTAGAGCCTGTAAGTAAGCATTTCACTGTAAGGTCTACACCTATTGTATTCGGTGCACATGACAAATAAACTTTGATTTGATTTAATTTGATTTGGAGTCATGCCTGGCCATGCAGTCGTGGGTGAACAGGGAGTACAGGAGGGGACTGTACAGGAGGGGACTGAGCATGCACCCCTTGGGGGCTCCAGTGTTGAGGATCAGCGTGGCAGATGTGTTGCTACCTACCCTCACCACCTGGGGGCGGCCCGTCAGGAAGTCCAGGATCCAGTTGCAAATGGAGGTGTTTAGTCCCAGGATCCTTAGCTTAGTGATGAGCTTTGAGGATACTGTGGTGTTGAACGCTGAGCTGTAGTCAATGAATAGCAGTCTCACATAAGTGTTCCTTTTGTCCAGGTGGGAAAGGGCAGTGTGGAGTGCAATAGAGATTGCATCATCTGTGGATCTGTTTGGGCGGTATGCAAATTGGAGTGGGTCTAGGGTTTCTGGGATAATGGTGTTGATGTGAGCCATTACCAGCCTTTAAAAGCACTTCATGGCTACGGACGTGAGTGCTACGGGTCTGTAGTCATTTAGGCAGGTTGGCTTTGTGTTCTTGGGCACAGGGACTATAGTGGTCTGCTTGAAACATGTTGGTATTACAGACTCAATCAGGGAAAATGTCAGTGAAGACACCTGCCAGTTGATCAGCACATGCCCGGTGTGTGTGTGTCCTCAGTATCTCCCTAAATGAGGCATGATAATCAGGCCCTAATTCTACTGATACTGTCCCTGTGTAAAAAAGCAAACAATATGGCAGCTATCTCTCAAAGAGAGTAGCTTCCTCTCCATCTCCTTTCCTCGTCTCCTCCCCTTTATCTGTACTGAGGTGATAGAGCAAGAGCGGTGAAAGGACAACTCTCTGTAGACATCCTTCACATTGTTTTCACTTATCCTGTGTTTTCACATCAGTCCAGATGAAGGAGAGGAGAATGACTTCTGTCTTTAGGTATTACATTTACCCACATTTTCTCTAATTTTCTCACACTATCACTCTCGCTGTACATCTCCCTCGCTGTTGCTTTTTTAAATATTTATTTTATTTTATTTAACCAGGCAAGTCAGTTAAGAACAAATTCTTGTTTACTGAATGTGTGGAGCCTTTAAGCTCTGTAAGTACATTTAATGAAATAACTCTACAGAGTAGAGAGTCAAAACAATGAGACACTATTCCTGCCAATTGACTTTCTGTGTTTATGTTTAAATTGTTGCCATGAAGCATAATCACTCTTCAGTCAATGAACACAATCAAATCAAGCTGGAAGCGCTCGCTGTCTCTGTATCCCTCTTTGTACCTCCCCTCTTTCTCTCTCTGTCTCTCGCTCTATTGGAGAGTAATTATCTCTTCCACTGCACTCCTGCTTGTAAAACACCACACTACAGATCGTCTAACACACAGTCTGTTAGGACTCCTCTCTACTGTGATGTACAGTATATAATCCCTGGTTTAGTGAGGAGGGATGACGACAGGAGGATTCTATGGGCCTTTGGGAAGATGATGTGAGGAGTAGGGAGAGAGAAGAGCAGGTGTGGTATAATTACAGTTAAGAGTGAGGGAGGCAGAAGGAAATGAGTGAGGTCTGGTGAAATAGGGGCAGGTGTGGTAAGGCATAGGGTCAGATCTAGGGAGGTGTAATGGTGGTAGGCTCATGGTTAGATATCTAGGGAGAGAGAGGGGCATGTGGGTGGAGGCAGGCACTGGGGAAATACAGGACAGTGTAGAGAGGCAGTGGTGACTGGTCTGTGTCTGTGGGGACCACTGCGGTATGAGGCAGGTGCAGGCTTGCCTTGAACTGCTATGTCTGGTTATTGAGGACAGGACAGCTTAGCCACCTGCCTTGTGGGCTTTGGCTTAAAAAAAAACAGAGATACACTGTGCAGTGCACATCTCTTCTTTCTCCTCTCTCATCTTCTCTCGTCCTCTTTCGTACTCTCTCGTCCTCTCTCGTAATCTTTCATCCTCTCTCATCCTCTCTTGTCCCCCGATCTCATCTCTTCTCCTCTATCTTCTCTTCTCCTCTATCTTCTCTTCTCCTCTCCACTCCACTCATATCCTCCCCTCCTGTCCTCCTCTCCTTCTCTATTTAGTTCTGATATCACCTCACTGTGAAGCACATTAACTATACATGGAGAGCTATGAGTATGGAAATGCACCTCTCTCCGTCTCTGTTTTTCTCTCTCCCACTTCTCTCCCTCCCACCCATCTCTGTCTCTTACTTCTTTCTCCCTCTCTCCCACCTCTTTCTCTCTCTCCAACCTCTTTCTCTCCATCTCTCTTTCTCCCACTTATCTCTCTCTCCCACCTCTTTCTCTATCCCTCACTCTCTCCCACCTATCTCTCTATCGCTATATCTCTCTCTCCATCGATATCCCATCCATCTCTGTCTCCTACCTCATTCTCCCTCACTCCCACCTCTTTCTCTCTCTCCATCCTCTTTCTCTCCATATCTCTCTCCCACCTATTTCTCTCAAACACAGGGCACTATAGTGGTATAGTGCACAACCTTAAAACTAGAGACATGAGCATTAACACAACATCTGATGACAGGGGCACAGAAAGTTATGACATCACCCACATATTAATTGGCATAGGGTGTTGCAGGAGAGAGAGACATATAGCTGAAAGAGTGAGAGCCCAATGGAGAGAGAGGGGAAGATAAAGAAAGAGAGAGAGAGAAAAAGAGAGGGGTAGAAATAGAAAGATAGAGAGAGAGAGGTAGATATAGAAAGAAAGAGAGAGGGTGATAGATGTAGAAAGAGAGAGAGAGGGGTAGATGTAAAACGCTAGAGAGAGGGGTAGATATAGAAAGAAAGTAAGAGAGAGGGGTAGAAATAGAAAGATAGAGAGGGGGGTGGATATAGAAAGATTGAGAGAGGGGTAGATATAGAAAGAAAGTAAGAGAGAGGGGTAGAAATAGAAAGATAGAGAGAGGGGTAGATGTAAAACGCTAGAGAGAGGGGTAGATATAGAAAGAAAGTAAGAGAGAGGGGTAGAAATAGAAAGATAGAGAGGGGGGTGGATATAGAAAGATAGAGTGTAGATATAGAAAGAAAGAAAGAAAGAAAGAAAGAAAGAAAGAAAGAAAGAAAGAAAGAAAGAAAGAAAGAGAGAGGGGTAGATATAGAAAGATAAAGGGGTAAATATGGAAAGAGAGAGAGAGGGGTAGATATAGAAAGAAAGAGAGAGGGGTAGAAGTATATAAATATAAAGGGGTAAATATGAAAAGATAGAGAGGGGTAATATAGAAAGAAAGAGAGAGGGGTAGATATAGAAAGACAAAGGGGGTAAATATGGAAAGAGAGAGAGGGGTAGATATAAAAAGATAGAGAGGGGGTAGATATAGAAAGATAAAGGGGGTAAATATGGAAAGAGAGAGAGACAAAAAGAGAGTTGTAGAAATAGAAAGAAAGAGAGAGGGGTAGATGTAGAAAGAGAGAGAGAGGGGTAGATCTAAAAAGCTAGAGAGAGGTGTAGATATAGAAAGAAAGAGAGAGAGAGGTGAAGACAGAAATAAAGTAAGAGAGAGGGGTAGATATAGAAAGAGAGTGAGAGGGGTAGATGTAAAAAGTTAGAGAGAGGGGTAGAAAAAGGGGTAAATATGGAAAGAGAGAGAGGGGTAGATATAGAAAGAAAGAGAGAGGGGTAGAAGTATATAAATATAAAGGGGTAAATATGAAAAGATAGAGAGGGGTAATATAGAAAGAAAGAGAGAGGGGTAGATATAGAAAGACAAAGGGGGTAAATATGGAAAGAGAGAGAGGGGTAGATATAAAAAGATAGAGAGGGGGTAGATATAGAAAGATAAAGGGGGTAAATATGGAAAGAGAGAGAGACAAAAAGAGAGTTGTAGAAATAGAAAGAGAGAGGGTAGATATAGAAAGAAAGAGAGAGGGGTAGATATAGAAAGAAACAGAGAGGGGTAGAAATATAGAAAGATAAAGGGGGTAAATATGGAAAGAGAGAGAGGGGTAGATATAGAAAGATAAAGGGGGTAAATATGGAAAGGAGAGAGGGGTAGATTTAGATAGAGAGAGAGAGGTAGATATATGAAGAAAGAGAGAGGGGTAGATATAGAAAGAGAGAGGGGGGTAGATGTAGAAAGAGAGAGAGAGGGGTAGATCTAAAAAGCTAGAGAGAGGTGTAGATATAGAAAGAAAGAGAGAGAGAGGTGAAGACAGAAATAAAGTAAGAGAGAGGGGTAGATATAGAAAGAGAGTGAGAGGGGTAGATGTAAAAAGTTAGAGAGAGGGGTAGAAAAAGGGGTAAATATGGAAAGAGAGAGAGGGGTAGATATAGAAAGATAGAGAGAGGGGTAGATATAGAAAGAAAGAGAGAGGGGTAGAAATATAGAAAGATAAAGGGGGTAAATATGGAAAGAGAGAGAGGGGTAGACATAGAAAGATAAAGGGGGTAAATATGGAAAGGAGAGAGGGGTAGATATAGATAGAGAGAGAGAGGTAGATATATAAAGAAAGAGAGAGGGGTAGATATAGAAAAAAGAGAGAGGTAGATATAGAAAGAGACTGGGGAGTAGATATAGAAAGAGAGAGGGGGGTATATATAGAAAGAAAGAGAGAGGGGTAGATGTAGATAGAAAGAGAGAGACTGGGATAGACATAGAAAGGTAGAGGGGGTAGATATAGAAAGATAGAGAGAGTATAGGTATAGAAAGAGAGAGTTGTAGATATAGAAAGAGAGAGTTGTAGATATAGAAATAGAGAGAGGGGTAGACATGGAAAGAGAGAGTTGTAGATATAGAAAGAGAGAGAGGTAGATATAGAAAGAGAGAGAGGGGTAGACTTAGAAAGAGAAAGGGGGTAGATATAGAAAGAGAGAGAGAGGTAGATATAGAAAGAGAGAGTTGTAGATATAGAAATAGAGAGAGGGGTAGATATAGAAAGAGAGAGAGGGGTAGATATAGAAAGAAAGAGGGGTAGATATGAAAGAGAGAGTCAAGAGGCAGGGGGCAAGTGAGAGAGAGAAATATGAAAGAGAGGTTGAGGCCAAACCGTCAAGGCAGAGGGAGAAAATTATGTATTTTAGTGTTCTACACAGCAGAACAGTCCATCAGCATAGAAACTCGTCTTAACGTCTTAACTAAGGCTTTACCATGCAGACCTATCCATCTCCCACATGCATTATTCAACTGCACCGGGCAATTTTACTGCACACTGAAGAAAGATTGGTTTCATTTTTATTTCCCTTTCTCTGTCTTTTCTTCCCTCCTCCCTCACACCTCATTTGCTCCAACCTTCCTTCAGGATTTCAATTAAATTAGGGACAGCGTGACACTAAATCCAGTCTGCGAGGCTGTGTACATACCAATTAGAGCGTCAGGTAGACATGGGATGGGTGTGTGTGTTTGTCAGAGACGCTGGAAATTGGGTGGCGAGACAGCATTTGTGCCAGTACTTTTCAATCTTTCAAAGTAGCAGCACTGAACGCGTTTACCAGATATAGTCATTAGCTCACGTCAAAGAAAAACATTATGCAACAGAAAAGAAAGCAGGCATTTCTTAATGGAGAAGTTGACATAGTACTTCCCTCAATTTCATCTCGTTTGCCTCTGTTTTGTCTAGTGAATCGGCAACCCCCATGCTCGACAGGTGGATTCACTTGTCAGTCACAGTGGTCTCCTAGCTACTGCCTACAGAGCCTCATAAACCACGCCCGTCAACAACTATGTTTGGTTGCACCAGCATGTTGTTGTTTGATTCTGCACTTGGCTTCTGTCTTCGCTCATGTCCCTCTCCTGGCAGCCTGGTGGCCTGCCTCATGAGAAGGTGAACACACATTTGTATGTAAAACAAGGTATGTTTTAATAAAATCAGTTAACTACTTAGGGAGCAGTGGGCTGCTTGCGCGAGCGCCCCACTCCCGACACTACCCGGTGAAATGTAAGGTGCCAAATTCAAAATCCAAAAGTTGAATTATTAAACATTCATCAATATACAAGTTTTGCATAGTCATCCAAAGCTCTGATTCTTGGCAATATCACAGCGTTGTCAGATTTCAAAAAGGCTTTACGGTGAAAGCACAACATTTGATTGTTTGAGGATAGCCCCTCTCATATTTTATGCATTAGCATAAACCAAAGCGGGTCTCATAAAACGCATAAAATCGCTATATATTGTCACGTCCAGGCCTGAGAAGACAGGCTGGTGTGTTTAGTTTTGTTTTTGGTGTAGGGTTTTTTAGGTTCTAGGTGATATATTTCTATGTTGGGGTAATGGTTCTCAATTAGAGGGAGCTGGGTGTCGTTGTCTCTAATTGGGAACCATATATATGTTTGGGGTTTTCTATTAGGTTTTGTGGGTTATTGTTTATGCATAGCTTCTTTGTGTGTGTCAGTCTATGTTTATGTTGCGATCTTTGTTCATTTTGTTGTTTTGCCCAGTTACGTGCTAAATAAAATATGTATACTGGATGCCTCGCTGCGCCTTGGTCTGTCCTTTCCGAAGATCGTGACAGAATAACCCACCATAAAAAGACCAAGCAGCGAGAGACCTGGGAGCTTAGGTTTTGGGAGGAGGAACTATTTAATGGAGGTGCTTGGACCCAGCCTGGAGAGTATCGCCGTCCTAGAGAGGAACTGGAAGCAGCGGCGTTGGAGTGGCGCAGGTACGAGGATCTATATGGACCATGGGATCCGGATAGAGGAGAGTTTGTTAGACCTCGCCTGGCTAGGAAGCCCAAAAGGCAGCCCCAAAAAACTTTTTTGGGGGGGGCACATGGGGAGTTTGGCCGATTCAGGGTGGACTCCTGAGTCAACTCCTCGTGCTCTCTGGAGGGAGCGTCGCACTGGTAAGACACCGTGCTATGCAGTTTTGTGCACGGTGTCTCCAGTGCGCGTTCACAGACCGGTGCGAGAGATTCCAGCATCACTCATCAGTCAGGGGAGGGTGAGTGTGCAGCCTGGAAGAGTGGTGCCCGCTCAGCGCTCCTGGTCTCCAGTGCGCCTCTTTGGACCAGGATATCCTACGCCAGCTCTACGCACTGTGTCTCCAATTCGTCTCCACAGCCCAGTACGTCCTGTGCCAGCGCCCCGCAGTGGCAGGGCAAAATTATCCATTCAGCCAGGACGGATTGTGCAGACTGTACGTTCAAGACCTCCAGTGCGTCTTCACGGCCCAGTGTATCCTGCCCCTGTTCCACGTTCCAGGATCCCTGTTCTACGCTCCAGGATTCCTGTTCGTGTTGTGGATCCAGCACGACCAGTCCCTGTTCCACGCTCCAGGATCCCTGTGCTCGTCGTGGACTCAGCACGTCCTGTCCCTGCTCCACGCTCCAGGATCCCTGTTCCCGTCGTGGACCCAGCACGTCCTGTCCCTGTTCCACGCTCCAGGATCCCTGTGCCCGTCGTGGACTCAGCACGTCCTGTCCCTGTTCCACGCTCCAGGATTCCTGTGCCCGTCGTGGACTCAGCACGTCCTGTTCCTGCTCCCCGCACCAGAGTGCCAGTGCGCTTAGTGAGCCCAGTATGGCCGGTTCCTGCTCCCCACACCAGAGTGCCAGTGCGCTTAGTGAGCCCAGTACGGCCGGTTCCTGCTCCCCGCACCAGAGTGCCAGTGCGCGTAATGAGCCCAGTACGGCCGGTTCCTGCTCCCCGCGCAGAGTGCCAGTGCGCTTAGTGAGCCCAGTACGGCGGTTCCTGCTCCCGCGCACCAGAGTGCCAGTGCGCTTAGTGAGCCCAGTGCGGCGGTTCCTGCTCCCCGCACCAGAGTGCCAGTGCACTTAGTGAGCCCAGTACGGCCGGTTCCTGCTCCCCGCACCAGAGTGCCAGTGCGGCGTAATGAGCCCAGTACGGCCGGTTCCTGCTCCCCGCACCAGAGTGCCAGTGCGTTTAGTGAGCCCAGCACGGTTCGTTCCTGCTCCCCGCACCAGAGGGCCAGTGCGCGTCCCATGTCCGGGACCTCTAGAGAAGGTCCCCTGTCCGGAACCGCCAGAGAGGGTCCCCTGTCCGGAACCGCCAGAGAGGGTCCCCAGTCCGGGACCGCCAGAGAGGGTCCCCAGTCCGGGACTGCCAGAGAGGGTCCCCAGTCCTGGATTGCCAGAGAGGGTCCCCAGTCCAGGAGCGCCAGAGAGGGTCCCCAGTCCGGGACCTCCAGAGAGGGTCCTCAGTACGGCTAATTGCCCAGGGCCTCCGGTGCGTGACCTCGAGTCAGCACGGCCAGCACCGGAGCCGCCATCTGGGACTAAAAGACCCACCCGAAGACCCCCCCATGGACTTGTGGCACGGTCGGAGTCCGCGCCTTTGGGGGGGGGGGGGTACTGTCACGTCCAGGCCTGAGAAGACAGGCTGGTATGTTTAGTTTTGTTTTTGGTGTAGGGTTTTTCTGTTCTAGGTTATATATTTCTATGTTGGGGTAATGGTTCCCAATTAGAGGCAGCTGGGTGTCGTTGTCTCTAATTGGGAACCATATATATGTTTGGGGTTTTCTATTAGGTTTTGTGGGTTATTGTTTATGCATAGCTTCTTTGTGTGTGTCAGTCTATGTTTATGTTGCAATCTTTGTTCATTTTGTTGTTTTGCCCAGTTACGTGCTAAATAAAATATGTATACTGGATGTTTCGCTGCGCCTTGGTCTGTCCTTTCCGAAGATTGTGACAAATATAAAATCCCTTACCTTTCGAAGAACTTCTGCTGAGGGCTTCCCAAGTGTCCAACGAAGACATCCAATGGTTCTTTTGTTAGAAAAAGTCATTTATTATATCCATAAATCTCCGTTTGGTTGGTGCGTTATGTTCATAAAATACAGCGTCCACTCGCCCATTGAATCGTGAAGAGAACACAATCAACCTATACCTATACACTTGTCCAAGAACAATCAAACATCATTTATAATGTATCCTTAGGAACACTTTTATGTATATTTACTATAATATTTCAACCGGATTATAAACTGGACGATAGGAAAGGAAAAATCAACAGCGCCCGCGAGCCCGTGAACGCACATCCTCTTCTGTTTACATCCTGTGACTAGTTTGAAATTCTTCTTCTATTACCATCCCAAAATTAGCTGCAACTGTCAATAGTAAAACAAAGCTAGCACCCTACCCTGGTTGCCCTTCCCTGTGCACGCCCTAGATAGTCGACCATTAGGGTCAGGGTTGATAAGGGAGGCCACCGCTCCAATAGGCATGGTTACGCAGGAGGGTCACAGGGAGAGAATCAGTCTCTTCCTTATTGATTCTCCTGTGTTACCCATGGTGCTGGGCCTACCCTGGTTGGCCTGTCATGACCCCACTATTTTGTGGCAACAGAGGGCTCTCAAGGGGTGGTCACGAAAGTGCTCAGGGAGGTGTGTAGGGGTTTCTATCGGTGTGACTACGGTGGAAAGTCCAGACCAGGTCTCCACCGTGCGCATGCCCAGAATATGCCTATTTGGCTCTCGCCTTTTGTAAGAAAAGGGTGACTAAATTACCACCCCATCGATGGGGGAATTGTGCAATAAATCTCCTGGTAGACGCAGCACTTTCCAGGAGTCACATGTATCCTCTATCCCAGGAGGAGACGGCGGCTATGGAAACATATGTCTCCGAATCCATGAGGCAGGGATACATTCGGCCCTCCACTTCACCTGCCTCCTCAAGCTTATTTTTTGTGAAGAAGAAGGATGGAGGTCTGCGCCCGTGTATTGACTATCAGGGTATCAATCAGATCACTGTGAGGTACAGCTACCCGCTACCTCTCATAGCCAGTGTGATCGAGTCAATGCACGGAGCGCGCTTCTTCACATAATTGGATCTCAGGTGCACATACAACCTGGTGCATATCCGGGAGGGGGTCGAGTGGAAGATGGCATTTAGTACCACCTCAGGGCACTATGAGTACCTTGTCATGCCGTACGGGTTGATGAATGCTCCATCAGTCTTCCAGGCCTTTGTTGATGAGATCTTCCAAGACCTGCACGGGCAGGGTGTAGTGGTGTTTATTGACGACATTCTGATATACTCCGCTATACGCGCCGAGCATGTGTCCCTGGTGCGCAGGGTGCTTGGTCAACTGTTGGAGCATGGCCTGTACGTCAAGGCTGAGAAATGTCTGTTCTTCCAACAGTCCGTCTCCTTCCTAGGGTACCGCATTTCCACGTCAGGGGTGGAGATGGAAAGTGACCACATTTCAGCCGTGCATAATTGGCCGATAACGGTAAAGGAAGTGCAGCATTTCCTAGGGTTTGCCAACTACTACCCGGAGGTTGATCCAGGGCTTTGGTCAGGTAGCGGCTCCCATTACCTCACTGCTGAAGGGGGGGACCCGTGCGACTGCAGTGGTCGGACTGGGCGGACAGGGCTTTTGGTCACCTGAAGGCTCTGTTTTCCTCGGCTCCCGTGCTGGCTCATCCGGATCCCTCTTTGGAGTTCATAGTGGAGGTGGACGTGTCCGAGGCTGGGATAGGAGCCGTGGTCTCTCAGCGCTCGGGTACGCCACCGAAGTTCCGCGAAGAAGCTCAACCCGGCGGAGAGAAACTATGATGTAGGGGACCAGGAGCTTTGGCTGTCGTAAAGGCTCTGAAGGCGTGGAGACATTGGCTTGAGGGGGATAAACACCCTTTTCTCATCTGGACTGACCACCGCAATCTGGAGTACATCCGGGCGGCGAGGAGACTTAACCCTCGCCAGGCAAGGTGTTCTTTACCCGTTTTGTTTTCACCCTGTCCTATCGACCAGGTTCCCAGAACGCTAAGGCAGACGCACTGTCCCGGATGTATGACACAAAGGAGCGGTCCATGGATCACACTCCCATACTCCCAGCCTCTTGCCTGGTGGCATTGGTAGTGTGGGAGCTGGACGCGGACATCGAGCGGGCGTTACGTACAGAGCCCACTCCATCTCAGTGTCCAGCTGGGTGTCTGTACGTTCTGTCTGCTGTCCGCGACCGGTTGATCTATTGGGCCCACACGTCACCCTCCTCTGGTCATCCTGGCATCCGTCGAACAGTGCGCTGTCTTAGTGGGAAGTACTGGTGGTCCACCTTGGCCAAGGACGTGAGGGTTTATGTTTCCTCCTGCTCGGTGTGCGCCCAGTGCAAGGCTCCTAGGCACTTGCCAGGAGGGAAGTTACAACCGCTACCCGTTCCTCCTATCTTCCTCCCTCACAGGGCAACACCACGATCCTGGTTGTTGTGGATCGGTTTTCTAAGTCCTGCCGTCTCCTCCCTTTGCCCGGTCTCCCTATGGCCCTACAGACTGCGTAGGCCCTGTTCACACACATCTTCCGGCACTAAGGGGTGCCTGAGGACATAGTCTCTGATCGGGGTCCCCAGTTCACGTCCAGGGTCTGGAGGGCGTTTATTGAATGTCTGGGGGTCTAGGTCAGCCTCACCTCAGGTTTTCACTCCGAGAGTAACGGGCAGGTGGAGAGAGTAAACCAGGATGTGGGTAGGTTTCTGCGGTCATATTGCCAGGACAGGCAGGGGGAGTGGGCGACGTTCATCCCATGGGCAGAGATGGCCCAAAACTCACTCTGCCACTCCTGCACTAACCTCTCTCCTTTCCAGTGCATGCTGGAGTATCAGCCGGTTCTGGCACCTTGGCATCAGAGCCATATCGAGGCTCCTGCGGTGGAAGAAATGGTTTAAATGCTCGGAGGAGACCTGGGACACCGCCCATGTGCACCTGCAACGGGCCATGAGGCGGCAGAAAGCAAGCGTCGACCACCACCGCAGTGAGGCCCCGGTGTTTGCACCGGGGGACCGGATCTGGCTCTCGAAACCTGCCCCTCCGCCTGCCCTGCCGGAAGCTAGGTCCGCGGTTTGTGGGGCCATTCAAAGTCCTAAGGAGACTGAACGAGGTTTGCTACAGGTTACAGCTTCCCCCAGATTACCGTATTAATCCTTCGTTCCATGTGTCTCTCCTCAGGCCGGTGGTGGCTGGTTCCTCCGCCCCCTCTGGACATCGAGGGGGTCCCGGCGTATGCTGTTCGAGCCATCCTGGACTCGAGGCGTCGGAAGAGGGGCCTTCAGTACCTCGTGGAGTGGGAGGGGTACGGTCCAGATGAGAGATGCTGGGTGCCGGTGGAGGACGTTCTGGACCCTTCGTTGCTGCGAGAGTTCCACCGTCTCCATCCGGATCGCCCAGCGCCTCGTCCTCTAGGTCATCCCCGAGGCCGGTGTTGGCAAGGGGGGGGGGGTACTGTCACGACTTCCACCGAAGACGGTCCCTTTCCTTGTTCGGGCGGCGTTTGGCGGTCGACGTCACCGGTTTTCTAGCCATCGCCGATCCACTTTTCATTTTCCATTGGTTTTTCCTTGTTTTACCCACTTGGTTTCAATCCCACAATTACTTGTTCATTATTTAACCCTCTGTTCCCCCATGTTTGTTTGTTAACCCTCTGTTCCCCCATGTTTGTTATTGTATTGCGGTCTGTTATTTGTGGGCTTGGCATTTTTTTTGTGTATTGTGATTTATTTGGAGTAAATTGCTATTATTACTAATTTCTGCTGTCCTGCGCCTGACTCCTCTACACCAGCTACAAACAGACGCATTACAGGAGAGCAATATACATTTCCCAAAATCAGCTGCAACTGTCAATAGTAAAACAAAGCTAGCACCCCACTGCTCCCTAAGTAGTTAATCAGGTTATAAATGAGGTAAAAAGGAGACTGGAGTAGGAATTTAACAGTATACACAGTAGACTTTCTAACAAGGCAGGGTTACATTTAAATAATTAATAGTTACAGAAAAACACTAATCAGATGATGAAATAACTTTGTTTCAAAGTCTACTGTGTATACTGTTAACTTCTTAGGGAGCAGCTCCGGAGCTGACGGTTTTGGAGAGTCTGGCGTGCCCAAAGTAAAATGCCTCCCACTCAGGCCCAGAAAATAGGATATGCACATCATTAGTACTATTGGATAGGAAACACTCTGAAGTTTATAAGAGTGTTAAAATATTGTCTGTGAGTATAACAGAACAGATATGGCAGGCAAAAACCCGAGGAATTTCTGTCCTGTAAAAAGTGATTTTGACACATTGCCTCATTTTGAACCCCTCCCTTATAAAAATGCCCATATAAGGGAGTAAGATTTCAGTACCTATTGCTTCCACTGGATGTCAACAGTCTCTAGACAGTGTTTTGATTCTGTTTAGTTGTTCTAGATGGTAATAGAAGAAGAATTAGGAAGTGGTCACAGAGAAGTAAACAGAAGAGAATGCGCATTCACCGACTTGCGCGCGCTGTTGTTTTTTCCTTTCCTATCGCCCCATTTATATTCTGGTTGAAATATTATACTAAATATACATAAAGGTTTTCCTAAGGATACATTATCAATGATGTTTGATTGTTCTTGGACAAGTTTATAGGTATAGTTTGAACGAGATCTCTTCACGGTTCAATAGGCGAGTGGACGCTGTATTTTCTCATCATAACGCACCAACCAAACTGAGATTTATGGATATAATACATTACTTTTTCTAATAAAAGAACCATGGATTGTCTTCGATGGACACTTGGGAAGCCCTCAGGAGAAGTTCTTCAAAAGGTAATTGATTTGTTTTCGCTGTGAAATGTGTTTTGTGTGAACCGCGATGGTTTATGAATTTATGGTAAAAGAAAAAATATTGGAGGTGCTACCCTCAAAAAAAATCTAATGTAGTGCTTTCGCCGTAAAGCCTTTTTGAAATCTCACAACGCTGTGATATTGCCAAGAAGCAGAGTGTTTGATGACTATGCAACACTTGTATATTGATGAATGTTTAATATTTCAACTTTTGGATTTTGAATTTGGCGCCTTGCATTTCACCGGGTAGTGTCGGGAGTGGGGCGCTAGAGGACTACTTAGGGAGCAGTGGGGCGCTAGCCGGTGAAATGTAAGGCGCCAAATTCAAAATCCAAAAGTTGAATTATTAAACATTCATCAATATACAAGTGTTGCATAGTCATCAAAAGCTCTGCTTCTTGGCAATATCACAGCGTTGTGATTTCAAAAAAGGCTTTACGGCGAAAGCACAACATTTGATTGATTGAGGGTAGCACCTCCAATATTTCTGCATTAGCATCAATTTATAAACCATCGCGGTTCACACAAAACACACACAGTATTTTCTTCAGTGTTTTAACAAAGTGCCAGCAGTATTAGGTAACATTGGCATTTAGGCAGCCATACTTGGGAGCTTGCAGGTTGTTTTTGGTGGTGTTTCTGTCAGGTAACAGATATTACTATAGAAGGGGTTACCACCCTCTGTCACTCATCAATTCACACAATTCACACAAACCCTCTACACAATACACCGCCCCCACATCATTCTTTCTCTTTCTCCCCCTTCCCCTATCTCTCTCTCTATCTATCTCTCTCTCTCTCTCTCTCTCTCTCTCTCTCTCTCTCTCTCTCTCTCTCTCTCTCTCTCCCTCTCTCTCCCTCTCTCTCTCTCTCTCTCTCTCTCTCTCTCACACACACACACACAGTTCAGTGAGCACACAGAGACTCGTATCCCTGATTCAATTAACATCTGAATGCTGTAATATCGCTGTAATATTGTGCTGCTGAGAGCAGTTTCATATTTCAGAGATAGGCCAAAAGGGGTTCTCATTACACACACAGTGCACGCACACGCACAAGCACACGGGCAGCCTCAGATAATGACATTGACGTATACGCTGACTCTGTGAGCGAGTTTATAAGGAAATGTATAGGAGTTGTTGTACCCACTGTGACTATTAAAACCTTCCCTAACCAGAAACCGTGGATTGATGGCAGCATTCGGACAAAAATGAAAGCTGGTACTACAGCATTTAATCATGCAATGGCGACTGTAAATATGGCAGAAAACAAACAGTGTAGTTATTCCTTCTGTAAGGCAATCAAACAAACAAAGTGTAAGTATAGAGACAAAGTGGAGTCACAATCCAACGGCTCAAACACAAAACGTATGTGGCAGGGTCTACAGACAATCACGGATTACAAAAAGAAAACCAGCCCCGTCACTGACATCGACGTCTTGCTTCCAGACAAATTAAACAACTTCTTTGCCTGCTTTGGGGGCAATACAGTGCCACCGACGTGACCCGCTACCAAAGACTGTTGGCTCTCCTTCTCCATGGCCGACGTGAGTAAAACATTTAAACGTGTTAACCCTCGCATGGCATCCCTAGCCGTGTCCTCAGAGCATGCGCAGACCAGCTGGCTGGTGTGTTTACGGACATATTCAATCAATCCCTATCCCAGTCTGCTGTCCCCACATGCTTCAAGATGGCCACCATTGTTCCTGTTCCCAAGAAAGCGAAGGTAGCTGAACTAAATGACTATCGCCCCGTAGCACTCACTTCTGTCATCATGAAGTGCTTTGAGAGACTAGTCAAGAATCATATCACCTCCACCCTACCTGCCTCCCTAGACCCACTTCAATTTGCTTACCGCTCCAATAGGTCCACAGATGATGCAATCACCATCACACTGCACACAGCCCTATCCCATCTGGACAAGAGGAATACCTATGTAAGAATACTGTTCATTGACTACAGCTCAGCATTTAACACCATAGTACCCTCCAAACTCATCATTAAGCTTGAGAACCTGAGTCTCGACCCTGCCCTGTGCAACTGGGTCCTGGAATTCCTGACGGGCCGGCCCCAGGTGGTGAAGGCAGGAAACAACATCTCCACTCCGCTGATCCTCAACACTGGGGCCCCACAAGGGTGCGTTCTCAGCCCCCTCCTGTACTCCCTGTTCACCCATGACTGCGTGGCTATGCACACCTCCAACTCAATCATCAAGTTTGCAGACGACACAGCAGTGGTAGGCTTAATTACCAACAATGACGAGACAGCCTACAGGGAGGAGGTGAGGGCCCCCGGAGTGTGGAGTCAGGAAAATAACCTCTCACTCAATGTCAGAAAAACAAAAGAGATGATCGTAGACTTCAGGAAACAGCAAATCGAGCACCCCCCTATCCACATCGATGGGACAGCAGTGGAGAAGGTGGAAAGTTTGAAGTTCCTCTATTGTACATATCACCAACAAACAGACAGTGTGGTGAAGAAGGTGCAACAGCGACTCTTCAACCTCAGGAGGCTGATAAAATTTGCCTTGAAACCGAAAACCCTCACTAACTTTTACAAATGCACAATTGAGAGGATCCTGTCGGGCTGTATCACCACCTAGTAAGGCAACTGCATCGCCCACAACCCCAAGGCTTTCCAGAGGGTGGTGTGGTCTGCACAACGCATCACCGGGGGCAAACTACCTGCCCTGCAGGACCTACAACACTTGATGTCACAAGAAGGCAAAAAAGATCATCAAGGACAGAAACCACCCAAGCCACACTGCCTTTTCACCCCGCTTCCATCCAGAAGGTGAGGTCAGTACAGGTGCATCAAAGCTGGGACAGAGAGATTGAAAAACAGCTTCTATCTCAAGGCCATCAGATTGTTAAACAGCCACCATTAGCACAGAGAGGTGGCTGCCTAACTACAGACTTGATATCACTGGCCACTTTAATAAATGGAACACTAGTCACTTTAATAATGCCCCTTTAAGAATGTTTACATATCTCGCATTACTCATCTCATCTCTTATCTTATCTATATGTATATACTTTAAACTGAATACTACACTATCTATTCTTTACTATCCAGTGCATCTTAGCCACTCTGTCACCGCTCATCCACATATGTTATACTTACAGTTGAAGTCGGAAGTTTACATACAGCTTAGCCAAATACATTTAAACTCAGTTTTTCACAATTCCTGGCATTTTTTCCTAGTAAAAATTCCCTGTCTTAGGTCAGTTAGGATCACCACTTTATTTTAAGAATGTGAAATGTCAGAATGAGGTCAGGGCTTTGTGATGGCCACTCCAATACCTTGACTTTGTTGTCCTTAAGCCATTTTGCTTAAGGACAGAAAAACAAAAGAGATGATCGTAGACAGACCAGAGGACATTTCTCCAAAAAGTACGATCTTTGTCCACATGTGCAGTTGCAACTTGTAGTTTGGCTTTCTTATGGCGGTTTTGGAGCAGTGGCTTCTTCCTTGCCGAGTGGCCTTTAAGGTTATATCGATATAGGACTCGTTTTACTTTGGATATAGATACTTTTGTACCTGTTTCTTCCAGCATCTTCACAAGGTCCTTTGCTGTTGTTCTGGGATTGATTTTCTCACCAAAGTACGTGCATCTTTAGTAGACAGAACGCGTCTCCTGCATGAGCGGTATGACGGCTGTGTGGTCCTATTGCATACTATTGTTTGAACAGATGAACGTGGTACCTTCACTCCAGCCCTTGTTAGCTCATAGACATAATGAATACATCCACAGGTGCACCTCCAATTGACTCAAAT